>CAUYQV010065278.1:0-28360 GCA_963574575.1 Galagoides demidoff | reverse complement strand
GGAGATCTATGGCTTTGGAGGCTGGTGTGGCTGTAATTAATTTTAGGGAAGTAAAGGCCAGATGGAAGATTCATGTAGTGCTGTTTGTTCTGATTTGGACCTAGCCATAGAGTGTAGAAGTAGATGCCCCTGCATTCCTTTTTAAGACAAATTGTCTGAGTTTGAAAGAAATATTCTGGGACAGTCAGCTTAAAGATGCTGGTGAAAATCATTGTCTGTTAGCAATTTATATTTGATAAATGTGCAGAGCAAGTAGAGAAGAGGATCCAGTACGCGGGATACCGACATTTAAGAGTGGTCAAAGAATTGAAAAATAAAGGAGGCAGAGTTAGGGAGGGAACTGGAAACGGGTGTTCTGCTAGAAGCCAAGGGAAAGTTTTGAGAGAGAAAAGTGCTATCGTGTGGAATTAAGGAAGTAAGCCTTCAGAAAAAAATGTCTGTTAGGCGATCATAAGTGATCTTCAAAAGAACAATTTCTGAGTGGCATGTCAGAGGCAAAAGTGGGATGGAAATGGCTGAAGCTTAATGGGAAGTGGAAAGTAAAGAGAGCTAGAGTTAAGCACTTTACAGAAATTACACTGAGAAAAAGGGACGTGGGATAAGGCAGACTCCAGATACTTATTCTTTTTAAATAATAAAAGTAATAAACACTCATTGTAGAAAATCCGAGAAGCCCTGCAGTATTCAAAGCCAGGGGCTCTGAACGTTGAGTCCTGCTATCAAGAGCAAATTTCTTTAAACACTGGTATATGTTCTCCCATTTTTAAAAATGATCTATTTTGTTGTAGTTGAAATGAAAATATTCAAACATTTTCGTATCCTGTGTCCTCAGTTAATACAGCATTTTCTCATCATAAAATGGTCTCTTACGCATGGGATTTATAATGGCTGCATAACATTGACTTGAAGAATAGTCCTATAATTTTGCAGCCTATTTGCTGGCGTTTCATCTTAATTTATTATACTTTGTTTTGTCCCAAATTTCATTATTTTCAAACACACATAAATGTTCATATTTCATACATTTGGATTTTTAAATGTTCACACTTGCATATTTTACATTATTTCATGTCTCAGAAATGTATTTAAAAGATTAATAATTATAATTTTCTCAGATTACTATGTATATTCAAAAAATTATTTCTATAGATTTTCTGCTGTTCTGTTTATAATTTTACATAATAGTAATTAGTAAAACAGTATCATATTTTAAGTAGTGATGAGAAATTTTGTTTCCTAAAACCTCATTTTTATTGGATAATATTGAAAATTATCATTTATTAGTTTACTAAGATGAAAAACAACTCATTATTGACTTAATTTTTGAAAGTAAAAGTAAAATATATTATCTATATTTAAATTTTTTTCATTTGTGAACTATCTGTTCATAGATTCCCCATTATCATACAGCTTATTGTTTTACTTAACAATCTGTAAGTCTTTATATATTAAAATAGTCAATTATGAGTTTTTCTTAGTTTTCTGTTTTTTGGTTTAATTTTATTTATAGTTTACTATATTTAAAAGTTTTTATTTTTATGTATCCAAATTGTTTATTTTTATCTTTATACTTATAGAGAATGGAGAGATTAAAAAATAATAGAGGTTCAAGCATGATTATAACCTGAAAGAAAAGATGAGGTGGACACTATGGTGTTATAAATAAGTAACAGGTGACTTGGGAGCAAAGATAGACTTGAGGACTCAACGGGAGTTGGATGGGGAAATAGTATAAAGGATTTCAGTTTTTCAGAGGCAGCAGGATAAGTCAAACATTTGATCACACTTACATGAGACTAAAATATTGTTGGATACGAAGCTTGTATGTATGACATCAATGTACATACGCATTTTATTCACAAGTAGGTGAAATGGCAATGATGTTAAAAGTATTATTTCCTCAAAAATTCTAATGGATCATTAATTAACATGTTTTGAAATGTTCATTAATTTGTCTTGTTGACATTATCATGTATGACATTATCAAATGGAAGAAAATAAACAGGGGTGAAGATGGAAACCAATTTTGCCATTAACTAGACTCACTCCCTCACGTATTAATGTGTCTCAAAGAACAAGGTCCTTTGACACATAATTAACAAATAAGCTCAAAAATTATTCTTCTTCGAGAGCAATAATTATGCTTTAAAATTCTCTAGTTAGTGACATCACCCTAAAGTTTCACCTGTTCACCTCCATTTATCAATCACAATTTTATTCATTTAGACAATTAATTCTTGAATAATGGCATTTTTGTGTTCATTATTTCTTGATTAAGGAATCCAGGTCTAGTGATTTCCTTAGAAAGAGAAATTTGAATTTGAATTGCATGATAGTAATAATTGTAGATATGCATTTTATCACAAGTAGGTGAAATGGCAATGTTAAAAGTTTTATTTCCTCAAAAATTCTAATGGATCATTAATTAACATTTTTTGAAATGTTCATTAATTTGTCTTGAGAGGCAAAATTTGAAAAAAAAGGGGAGATTACAAAATTACTTGTATATTATTCTTTTAGCTAAAGAACGGCAGGTTATTTGTACAGGAATTGTGACCACTCTGCCGTGATTTAGGAAAGATTATCAACCAGCATTTCCAAAGCACTTATTTTATGAGTGGTCAAATACATGGACAGGCATCCAGTATTAAATATTCGGAACAGTTGTGTACCTACTTCATTTGTTTAACGATAGTACTTTTCCCAGATTCTCCTGCTCCTGAAACAATAAGAGAAGAATGTTATCAACGGATACAGGAAATTCGCATAGACATTCTAACCTGACTATCATTTTCTGATGCAACATCTCCTGGCGTATGTGCTAAAGAATAGTACGCTTTCAGGGAAAAAATATATTTTTGCATTGAATATAATTTGGGAAGCTGTATCATCTGGCTTTGCAACTCAAGAAAATGATTCCCAGCTTCAGAGTCTCTGGATCACTCTCATTCTCCCAGAATGTCTCTTCATATATCTGATTTAATTAAATAGCAATAGAAAAGAACAATAAAAACAATCAGGTAATAAGCTTTTATTTCCAGAATTCTGATTGAAAAATAGGCTCTGGTCTCCAGCACCATATGTACCTTGGTATGCAGGTATAACTCTTTTGTTTTAACAAAGGAGACCTGCTGATAACACTAAGCAATACTACAGAACCTGCAGATAGAAAATTGATATGGAGTCTCTCAAAATTGGCTACACTTTCTAATGGAGGAGCTTGTTGTAGGAAGGGTGAGCTGGCAGTAAAACCACAGAGAAATCTTTTGCATTTATCTTGATCAGCTATTTTAGCTGATGCATACACTGTAAAACTTTATTTTTGTGTCAAGTCTGCAAACATCCTGTAGAGGAATACAAAATGCATATGACTTTTTATAGTAAGATTTGCATCTCTTTTAATTATTATTTATATAAATTTAAGGGGGATAAGTGCAATTTCAGTACAGGGATATGTTGCATAGTGGTGAAATCTGGGCTTATAGTATATCCATCACCTGAATAATGTATCTTGTACCCATTAAGTAATTTCTCATCATCCACCCCCTCTACCTCCATCTTTTCTTTTCTTTCTTTTTTCTCAGTAGAGTGCTGTGGCATCACAGCTCACAGCAACATCAGACTCTTGGGCTTACGTGATCCTCTTGCCTCCGCCTCTGGAGTAGCTGGGACTACAGGTGCCCACCACAACCCCCCGCTATTTTTCTGAGACATGGTCTCACTCCAAAATCATTTTGCACTCTATGTCCAAATGCATATATTATTTAACTCCCATTTACAAGAAAGAACACAAAGTTTTACTTTCTGTTTCTGAGTTATCCACATTGCTGCAAAAGAATGCTTTCATTCTTTCCCTATGGCTGAATAATATTCTATTATATATATCTATGTGTCACGTTTTCTTCATCCAGTCATTCACTGATAGACACTCACGTTGATTTTATATCTTTGCTCTTATGAATAGTGCTATGATAAACATAAAAGTATAGGTATCTTTTTGGCATAATGATTTACTTTTCTCTGGGTAGATAACCCAATAGTGGAATTGTCATTTGAACAGCAGTTCTATTTTTAATTTTTTGAGAAATCTCCATACTGTTTTTCATGGAAGTTTCATATCTCCATCAGCAGTGTATAAGCATTCCTTTTTCTCCACATCCTTGCCAACATCTGTTATTTTTTATCTTTTTGGAAATAGTCATTCTGACTTGTGTAACGTATCTCATGGGGTTTTGCTGCATTTTTCTGATGATTAGAGATGTTGCACATTTTTTCATAAGCTCTTTAGCCATTTGTATGTCTTCTTTGGAAAAATATCTATTCATGTCCTCTGCCCACATTTTATGGGTTGTTTTTCTTTGTTGTTGCTGAGCTATTTCAGTTCTTTATAAATTCTGGATATCAGTCCCCTGTTGGATGCATACTTTGTAGAATTTTTCTCTCATTCAGCAGTTTGTCTGTTTACTGCCTTGATTATTGCTTTTGGTGAGCAGAAACCTTTTAGTTTAATTAAGTCCCATTTGTCCATGTTTGGTTTTGTCACCCATGCTGTTGAAGTCTTAGTCATGAATTCTTTGCCTAGACTGATGTCCAGAAAAGATTTTTCCAAGTTTTCTTCTAGTAATTTTATAGTTCTAGGTCTTAGATTTAAATCTTTAATCCATTTTGGCTTGATTTTTTCATATGATGAGAGATAAGGGGGTACTTCTGCATATGGTGACCCAATTTTCCCAGGACCATTTATTGAAAAGGGTATCCTTTCCTCAGTGTACAGTCTATTGAGATTTTCAAAGATCAGTTAGGTATAGATATGTTTCTTTATTTCTTGGTCTCTATTCCATTCCATTGATCTGTGTGCCTATTTTGTTTGTTTGTTTGAGATAGAGTCTCATTATGTCATGCTTGGTTGAGTGCCATAGCATCACAGCAACCTCTAACTCTTGGGTTTAAGTGATTCCCTTCCCTCAGCCTGCCAAGTAGCTGGGACTACAGGCAACTGCCACAATGCCCAGCTATTTTTTGTTGCAGTTGTCATTGTTATTTAGCTGGCCTGGGCTGGATTTGAACCCGCCAGCCTCAGTGTATGTGGCCAGCCTAACCACTGAGCTGAGGGCACCAAGCCTATGTGTCTACTTCTATATTAGTACCATGCTGTTTTGGTAACTAAAATCCTATAACCTTGTAGTATAATTAAAAATCAAGTAGTGTGAGGTCTCCATGTTTTACTTCCTCAGAGTTGCTTTGGCTACTTGGGCTCCTTTTTGCTTTCATATGAATTTTAGAATTATTTTTTCTAATGTTGGAAAAATGATATTGGTATTTTATAGGAATTAAACTGAATTTGTAGATCACTTTGAACCATATGTTTATTTGAATAACATTAATTCTTCCAACACATGATCACAGATGTTTTTCCATTTGATAAATTTCTTGTATCAGTGTTTAGTAGCTTTCACCTCCTTGGTTAAATATATTGCTAGCTGATCTCTGCTTGTTTGTTGTTGGTGTATAGAAATGCTGCTGATTTTTGTATATGGATTTTGTATCCTGAAACTTCACTAAATGCATTTATCAAATCTAGAAGTTTTTTGGTGTCATCTTTAGAGTTTTCTAAAGATAAGGTCAGATCATCAACAAAGAGAGAGAATTCACTTTCTCTTTTTCAATTTGGCTGTCTTTTATTTCTTTCTCTGATTTGATTTTTCTGGCTAGGATTTCCAGTACTATGTTGAATAGGAGTGATTACAATGAACATTGTTGTCTAATTCAGTTTTTAGAAGGAACACTTTCTATTTTCCCCCTTCAGTGTGATGTGGGCTGTGGATTTGTCATATGAGGTTTTTGTTATTTTGATATATATTCACTTTATATCTAATTTGTTTAAAATTTTTTTTTTACCATGAAAGGGTGCTAAATTTTATCAAATGCTTTTTCTGTATCTGTTGAGATGATGATATGGTTTTTAGTGTTTGTTCTGTTTATGTTATGAATCATGTTAGTTGCCTTGTGTTTATTAAACCATTCTTGCATCCCTGTTATAAAAACCACTTGATTATGGGGTATTATCTTTTTGATGTGCTGTTGAATTTGGTTTGCTATTATTTTGTTGAGGGTTTTATGAAAAATCAGTGGTTATTTGAGGCTATATCTCAAGTTCTTTTGAGGATATATCTTGAGACTTATTTTCCATTAATAAATAATTATTTTGAAAATCAGAAGTAAGTAATACTGAAATAAAGTGTGATGACCTAGGTTTCATATTTTCCCTGGCCCACTGTGTGTATGTGTGTAATATCTTCAGTAAATCCTCTAACCCAACCAATTTCCTCATTTGTACACTAAGAGTACTTAACTTATAAAATTATTACAAGATTCTAATAGCATAATAAATATAAAATGGTTTGCAGACTACAGCACAAAATTAAATATCAAGCAATGTTTTCTGAGAATTAAAGTATCTAATAAATTTTGCCGTGTTTTATAAAGAGAAAATCTAATATCCCATTGTATGATAGATAACCTACACCTATTCAGCAAATAATGCTGGATCAACTGCATAGCTATATTGAAAAAGAACATTGACTCACATCCTAATATACCAAAAATTAATTTGAAATGGCTTATAAATTTACATATAAAAACTAAAACTGTAACATTTCTAAAGTATATATATTTGAAAAAATATTTGCAACCTTCAATTAGCCAAGATTTTCTTAGATAAGATATAAAAGAATGAACCAAAATTAAGAAATCAGCATTGATCGAAGTTAAAAAAATATAGCTGGGTATTTCCTGGGAATGCTGAGGCAAGAGGCTGAGCTCAAGAGTTTGAGTTTGCTGTGAGCTATGGCACTCTACCTGGGACAACAGAGTAAGACACTGTTTTGAGAAAAAAAAAAAAGAAGAAAAAGAAATAAAGAAAGTTAAAAATATAAAAGGGGCAAGCCAGTGACTGGGAAAAACCTCCATAACATAACAACATGCATGCATAGCAGACATAAGATAGGTATCCAGTAGCACAAATACACTGGGGTGCGTTAATATAAGGACGCTCAAATAATTGAACAGTATAGGGCTTCACAGGAAAGAGACTTTACTCTTGAGTCATGATCGCTTTTAGTGTCTTGTCCTATGAAGCCCTGTACTTTTCAATTATTTGAGAGAATTTGATTAAAAATTATTGTAATATGTAGGGTATGTTTTCAATACAAGAACAAACTTAAAACTTTTGACATATCTATAAATCTTAGACATGTAAGGGATGGAAGAGGGGAAGGGGTAAATTCAGTCAACTTCTTGAAGTTTGAAAGTTCTGGTTTTACAGACCAGCGAAAAGCAAGAAATCACCAAAAGTTGGTGAAGTCTGGTAATACAAATTAGTTCATAATATTTTAACAAATCCACGTGTCTTCCTTGCACAGGGGCTATGCTAATATTCTCTGCACTATTCCCATATTAGGACATGCACCCAAGCAAGGAGTAGTTCGTAAAATTTTTAGCTAAAATCACGAATGAATCTCCAAAGCATTGTTGAGGAAAACTCGACATTTTATAATTGTTATGAATCTGTATCTTTTAGAATGTATCCTCAGGCTACAAATGACACCTATCATTAGAAATACAATCTTGAACTACATGGACCATTACTGGTCTAAAATAACAAGGAGAGGATTTTTAGTCTTAAAAAACTAATTCTTGTGTCTTTAAAGAAAGGAAAGCCCATGATATATTACTAGAAATTCCAAAAATTGGATTCTAGGATATCTTTGAAGAATCAGGATGCCTGTTAATTTTGGACAGACTTCAAAGTAGTACACTTAAGGCAATTCTCAGATTTCCCAGGAAAAATCCATATTTAGAAGAAACTGATAGACACTAGCCTGCCTCAACCTGTGTGAACGTCAAATGTCTTGCTTCACTGAAACTAGTAGGATTTTATGTAAGCAAAAGTAATGTGGATTTTGCTAAGCCCAAATCTCAAAGTTTCATTTGAATTATGTTAAGATATGTATTGAGTCAGTGGACACTGACCATATTATTTACATTTCTAACCCACCTCTCACCTGACTAATGTCCACTTCTCTACTTTACCTCCACTTCATTCTTAGTGGTTATCTTTTTCTGCATGCTTGCAGATTATTCATATACCATTTTTAATGTTTTCTGTCTGTCTTCCATCACATATGCTAAATTTCAAATTGGAAGGGTCTTTGTCTGTTCACTGATTTATCCAAAGTAGGCAGAATAGTTCCTAACTCCATAGAATCTCAGTGAATCAAGTGAATTCTTTAGATTCATACTTCAGGAAAAAAAAAATGTCTTTTTATTATGTTTTTTTTTTCATTTATTGTGTATTTTACAATGTTTTCTTAAGCACCGATGAACAGATATAGCTACACCTAAGTTTTATTCTATTTCGGGACATAATTTTCTTTGGCCTAGGCATATCTAAATGCATCTTTTTCCTGCAGTTACATGAAACAGCTGCCCATCTCATATGGAGAAATGTTAACAAATTACTTTGGTTGACTTTTGCATTTATCAACTGTGTTGTCCTGTTTCACTACCTGTGGTGTAGAGTACAATAAGATCGGGTACAACCATCCTATTGAATAGAGGCTGGCTGTAGTACCCAAGAATAAAACGATTGAAAGTGAAGTAAAATCACATTAGCGTACCACCTCTCCACTTTTCAGAAGAGAACTAATGATACTGTTTTGTGTGGATGAAGGTTATTTGTGAGAGTAGCAGAAGCAGATGAAGCTTAGCACAATATTCTGGTTTTGCTGGTGTTAGATAATTTCTATTTTGTTGTAGGATGTGCATCACTTTAAATAAGAAGTCATCTAATAAGACTATAAAACTGTCCTTAACAGGTTTTGTTTTGAAATCTCTAACAATAGAAGTAGATATTAGAA
Organism: Galagoides demidoff; assembly: GCA_963574575.1. Lineage (NCBI taxonomy): Eukaryota > Metazoa > Chordata > Mammalia > Primates > Galagidae > Galagoides > Galagoides demidoff. The sequence continues at coordinate 19,442 of CAUYQV010065278.1, read as the reverse complement.
ATTGTGGCATCATTCTACACAAGTGACAGAGTTGGGGAATATCTCAGTTCTCTGAATACATTTATTTTGTTGTCATGAAAGTTATAGTTATGGGACTCTACGAGAAAAATTGGTGAGCCCAGGAGGAAATCCAGTACTTGTTCATGCAGGTGTAGTAAGTGTTGTATCTTGTTCAACTGGAGTGAAATTGCTGAGGAAAATCTGAGATGGTAAAAAGAATGTCTTATTTCTGGTTGTCAATTAGATTCTCTTACATAATTCTATGATATCTTTGATTTGTATAGTGAAGTGAAAATAATTTAGACTATTTTATTTTAATGAATTATCTACCTTGAGAATAATAAAAAGTATGTCAAGAGTTTTCCGTAATTTTATCAGCATTTGTATTATGGACAACTACTTGATCAGTTGTCATCAGAACCACTGTCATACAGTTAGAAAACAATAATAAGCAAATTTATTTCATTCACTCTGTTATTATTGACTAGTTAAAAACATATCATAAATTTGCTGAAAAAGTGACTTTTAGACTATGCAAGAGAGTCAATGTACATTTAGAACGGTCTTCATACTGATGACACTGAGATGGGGCTTTCCAAACTTATTTCTGAGGCTAGATGGTATGCTATTGTATAATGTAAAAATTCTTTGTAATTTAGCTTCTAATTCATGATATATCTAAGGTAAGCAGAGTATCAATCACTTCTGAAAATATCATGTACTTTAAAATAAAACTGTACATTCAAAACTAGCATTTTCCCTTAGAAGTCTTTTAAAAAGGTTTCTGGACCATCGTTTCTCTATGCAGTGACTTCATTCTTCTTTGTGAAGGTCCAGTACAGTCAACCACAGCATTGATGGGAAAATCCCTAAAGGAAAGCCAATCTAGCTAAAATCTCATTTATTTTTTGTTAGTCCATTGCAAAGTTATTTCAGAAATAAATTATTGACTCCCATTCTCACACTGATTCTAGGTCTTAGTTCACAATAACCAATCCATTCTTGTGAGATTAGATCATCTTACAAAGCCAAATATAGACAATCTAACAGCACGTTCACATATGCTGAGGGAGTCCTGAAATAATCTCTTCCTTCCAAATTAAGTCATCACTAAAATGTTTTTCTGAGGCAAGGGGTACCAAGGGAATTTCAACAAAATATGCATTTGTTTCTTTGAAATCGATAATATTTCAAATAATTAAGTACTTACATTTATACCTAATTTTTACTTTGATATTCACAAACTATTTTTTAAGAAGAATAAATCACAGATTCTATTTTATAGTTTTTATTTGAAAATATCAAGATGATACTAAATCTACCTATAATTAAATTTCAACTTGACATATGCAAAGTTTGTATTTTTAATCTGGTATCACTTGTTAAAGCAGGCAAAATGAGACTAAGTATGTTTTAAAAAGTGATTCATATTAATATGAGGATAAAATTGATTAACTTACATTGCTTGCCATTGTTAAGTAAAGTTCAAATTATTGTTGAGCCCTTCAACACACACGCAGGGAGTGTGCTGTATACCCTTACATTGTGCCCACTGGTGAGAGTTTACCAATCTCCCTCCTTACTCCTCTCTTCTACCTCCCTCCTCCCATCCCCCATTTGAATTTAATTATGTTTTTCTCTAGGGTGAGTGTGTAGTTGTTTCTGTATAGGAGGCTCTGTGGGGGAAGGGCCACAGGTATAAGCAAAATTTCATTTGACCAGTCAATGGTGAAGGGAAGTGGTGAGCTCCATATCCTGGGGCCTCTGGAGATTAAACACTTTAATATATAAGAATTTTTACAGGTAATCTTAAATATCATATAATTTTAAGGCAAAAAGAACATTAGAAATCAACCTGTTACGAACATGTCCTCATTCCATGTATGAGAAAAATGAGCCCAGTAGAAATTGTGATAATCTTCCTAAGTTCCAGATCTGTTTTAAAGCAACAAACAAACAAAAAAACTGTTTCCTGACTCTCATATTAAGGTTTTTCTTTTGAAAAAATTTAATTTTGGTTCAAAATTAAATTATTTTTCTTTACATGGAGCACCATCAAAATTCTCTCTTTTCCGTACAACAGCCTTTCAAGGAGTCCAGACGTGGTAGGGAAGCGGCATGGTCATGTTTGGGAATGGAATAGACATGGGCTCGCACTCATTTCTGACTCTGACTTGGTGTCTTGATGAAATTTAATCAGAGAGCCAGCTTCCTCTCTGATAAAATTGTATTATTAATATCTACCCTTTAAGTCTTAGAAGGATTAAATTATAGATATAAGTTACCTAGCACATACTCTAACCTCTAGTGACCCCTTAACATTTTCTCTTATTTAAAGAATGTGCTTGCATAAAAGGTATGTTTCAAGTGTAATATGGTTCATTCCTTTAATCCTCTCTTGTGGAACATGATTTTTATTATCATCTGAACTACACTCTGTGCAAAAGCCAAAGTCCTTCTGAAATGTCTGTCCTGAAAATTGTGCCGTAGACACGGGATTTTTGGACAGCACTGACATTCTGATGTCGCAGGATAGGATACAACCTAGATCTGTCTCACTCCTGCTGATTGTTTTTAGGTGGGATGTTTTTCTTAATAGGAACAGTGACTAGTTTGCCTCCTTTCTTTTTTGTTTCCTCTGTAGCCTTCTTTACCTATACTGAGCTATAAGCAAAGTTTTTGCAGTTTTTTAATTCACATCAACCCTTCCCAGATAGATTCTTCCACAAATCACATCTATAACATTGATTTCGAACCTCACTAAAGATATCTATGCAATATCATTTTGTTCATTTGAGGCAAGCATTTATGGTCCTGGAGATCATTTGGAATTCTAACTTTCTTGGTTCACTATATCCTTCTAAACTGAATCTTACTCAAGTTTGAAACACCTGCCTACCCACCTTCACCCAAATCCCTGACAACAGCATTGAAGAGAAGGTCAAGGGCAGGAAACTGTGTCATACCCTGGAGTCCATTCTGTTGATAGGAAGTCTATTAATCATCATAAATCCTTCTTTAGTATGTGTAGGTAACAATCCTAAATGTCTGCCTTTAAGTATAATAATTACTGAAGGATTTAATATGCAGTATTTATTTGACACAGAGAATTCTCATCTATTTCTAGTTCAACGAGTGCTTTTGTCAGGAATTGTTGAGAAATTTTATTTAATTAATTTATTTTTTGCCTCCACTGACATTAGCATGGCTTTTCCGTCTTCATCTGATACTATAGTGACCTTTCTTCATCCTCTGCTTTTTTAACATTTTGTACATCATTGGCATTAATTTGCTCTAGATAATAATGTGTTTTGGTTTCTATATTTATGTTTATGAGGGTGATGGACCTGTTATTGCCATTGTCAAATTGGGTTGTCAAGCTCATCAAATGATGAATAGTAAATAATTTCCTAAAAACATTTATGTAATTTTAAAATAATCTGTCCATCGTCTGTTTGTTAGAATTCACTAGTAGAGCAACATAAATGAATTTACAGATAATTGTGTTCATTTTCTTTTGCCAGAAAATAAATGATAGCACAATTTTTCCTTGATTTAATTAAAAAAATTTTTTCTAGGTACTTTTTTTCTAGTACACTTTTTTTTCCCAGAGGCAGGGTCTTCCTCTCTCCCAGGCCTAGGTGCAGTGGCACAGGTGATTTTCCACTGGAACTACAGGTGGTGCCTCCTTGCCAGTTAATTTTTAAATTTTTGTAAAGATAGTATCTTTTTTGTTTCCCAGGCTAGTCTCGAACTCCTAGTTTCAAGTGATCCTCCTGCCCTGGTGTACCAGAGTGCTGGAATTTCAGGCATAAGCTACCACACCTGCCCAAAATTTATTATTTTGATAATTAAAAAACCTAAAGAAGCTTGAGAAAACAGGACTCTAGAAGTCTCCATTTTATACACTTTGACTTTACCATTTATTGATGCTTTGGCATGTTTGCTGTATTTCTTGTATATGTATACACATAATTTTATACATACATACACATATTTTATATGCTTTTTTGCTGATCTTTATCAGAAACGTTACCCATTAATACTTTAGAATGCATCTTCTATGAATAAGCCCATTTTTCTAAGGGACCAGAGTACTATTTTTAAGCTTAAGAACATTTATATTACCTCCACATTATCTAATACTATATACTCCATATCTCCATACTCTATATACTCCATATCTAATTATAAATCAAATTTATGGTTATTGTTAAAATGTTTCGTATCCGTAATATGTCTTAAATTCAATATACAACCAAGTTTCACACACTTTCATTACATTATTTAAACTCTTTTAATTTAGAACATTTCTCTTGTTGTTCAAATATTGCTATTTTATTTTCCTAACATTGGCATTTTTCTAAAGTCTAGGACAATTTTCTTTCTTTTTTTTTTCTTAGACAGAGTCTCAGTCTGTCACCCTGGATAGAGTGCTGTGGCATCACAACTCACAGCAACCTCAAACTCTTGGGCTTAAGTGATTCTCTTGCCTCAGCCTCCCAAATAGCTGGGACCACAGGTGCCTACCACAGTGCCTGTCTATTTTTTGGTTTTAGTTGTCATTGTTTGGCAGGCCCAGCTGGATTCAAACCCACCAGCTGTGGTGTATGTGGCTGGTGCCCTAGCTGCTTGAGCTCCAGACACTGAGCCAAGGACAATTTTCTTATAAGTCCAATATTACATATTGTATGATGGTTAAACTTAATGTACATATTTTAGCCTAAATATTATACAGTAATATTGTGGTTTTTCAGTTCATTGTATCATTAAGTATATGGTGTCAAAGATATTCCTATGGCTATTAGTATGCCCTCTATATCACTTATTTCTGTGATATAGAAATAATAAGTATCATGAATCTGTAAAATTCCTTGTCAAACTAAGCATAGTTTTATTTATGAAAAAGCACATAGCCACAATGTTCTATCTTTCTTTTTAATAATCTTCTATTTGAATACTCCAACATCTAATTTTGTACTTGTTTTAAAACTATCTGATAATATTGTACGGATAGTTAACAATAATGTACTGTATACTTCAAAGTTCCTGAGAAGATAAATCGTATGCTGTGTTATAATAAAATATAATCATAATGAGTAAGAGGACCGGAAGAAACTTTTAGAGGCAATAGAAATCTTTGCCACATGGGTTGTTTCACAGATGTATGCCTATCCTCAAACCCAGTCATAGGCACTACATATGTTCAAAGATATTATATGACATTTTTGTTTTGATTTTGAGAAGCATTTTAACATATATGTCATCTTTCTTATCTTAATTAATATACAATTTAGGCTAAAACATGAAGACACTAGAATACAAAATTATGTGAGCTTTCCCACACAAGCTTGTGTTGGACTGTTATTTGTTTAAGTGTTTCTGAATTGTGATACAAGTTGTGTATACAATCTTTTAAAATAAATTAATATTTCAACAACCAAAACAAATCCTTGTTTAATCTCATAGTTGGTCTATCTACACTGGATATCTGGAAAAGGGAAAATATAAATGATGAAAATGAGGAACGGAATGTCTTGAAACCACAGCTCTAACTAGAGTTATCCTCTTCATTTCCAGACCCGTATGTTGACTTAATAAAGCATGCCATCATTTGGTCATGCTAAAAAAAAAGAAGCAAATTTGAATGTGCCAAAGTATTATTTCTTTTCCCTTTTCCCCAGCTTCACGTTCTTCCTACGTTTCACATAATGACGAGTCACATAATCACGCTGCCCAATTTCACCCCAATCACTCTCATTTACCACCCATGTGAGTCAGCCACTAAGTTCTTTTATCTCCTAAAAGCTCTCAAAACTTACTTCTGAATGTGTAATTTGTGTCTTAATTCAGAATCAGATCAAGTATTTGCATAGTAGGAACAATTTCCTAAATGGCCTACCTGCCTCTACCCTCCTCATGAAACCTTTGTGCCATCGTATAGCCAGGATGATGTCTAACAAATTTTAAAAAACACATGTACTATTATTTCACTTACAACTTAAAAACCTATCAATATCTTCCCATTCACTTAAGATAAAAAACACACTCTTCATGTGATAATGTATATGGTTCTTTTCCAGCTCTTTTCCCCACGTACTGAAGGTCTGACTATTCTGTAGCCACTGTGAAAAGCTCCCAGGAATATTTTGGTTTCCAAATCTGTCATTCTTACATTTCTCATACATGATGCTTTCTTGTGCTAAGATAAAAAATTCAATCAAGAGCAAAAGCCGACGTGTTCTCTGTTCTCGCAGAAGTTAGAACACAGGCACTCATTTAAAACTGATGCATAGACAAATAAAAACCTTTGCATTGCTGTAAACTAATTTGTGACCACAGAAAACAAAAGTACCCTTTTAAATTCTCGTTTTCTCTTTACCTTATGTGATGAAAATAATCCTATTTTATAAGATTTCCTTGTATATTAAAGCAACAAGGGAAGCATTAGAAAAAGAGAGAAATATGGCATTTATTTCTTCAGAACAGAGCTTAAAACCAAACCTTGTGACAGAGCTGACCTTTGGACCATGTGCGGGAATAGCCACAAAGGACGAGCTAATGAAGACTGAAATATCCAGAGGGTAGAACGGGAAAGAGCACAGCAAGCGACTTCATGGAAGATGTAAGGTTTGGAGAATGTGCAGCACAATAAACTGGGAAATAATTATGGGGTCTCCCAAAGTCGATCAGGTTATTGATAAATGCTAGAAATTTGCAAAAATGAAATAACAGATTAGGCAAAAGAAAGAACTTAGGAGCCGTACCTGTATCAGGTAAGACCCGGTAAGAGGTCCCTAATGGCGAGCAGACTAAACTTCACACAGCATTGAGGACAAGCTGTGGCATGTGAATCTTCTATAGAACAAGATTCAGTGTGGGGAGAAAGGATAGTTTCTAACAAATGAGATGTGGTTTCACAGAAGCTGAGAAAGAAGAGAGATTCTAAATGATTGAGGTGTGAGTTTGAGGAGTTGGACATAATTAGGGCTGTGTGAGAGAGAAAATTTTTAATAAGGGAGAGGGTCTACAAGTTAGATTACAATACATTAAAGGGAAAGTAGAGGGTAAGAAAACAGAAATAGCCTAGACTACTTGGAAAAGCATTTCAATGCAAAAACATTTGAAGATATATCAAGGCAGGGGAAATCAGGGGATTATGAAGTCAAAGACAGATTTACTTTTTTAGGGTAAGGAAGAGAAACAAGAGGAAGAGGAGGGAATCAGTGAAACAATTTGAAGATGGCACAGACAAAATGATTGATGAAGAAAAATTATGATATAAAATTTTGTGGCACAAAATTTGAAATTAAACTGAAAGTAAAATGGAAGATCACTTCCTTAAAATTAGTAGCAATAGGAGGAGATTAATGAATGTCCACCAAGCTTTGGAGATAATGATGGTGACTATGCAGTCACATGGGTGGTCATCTAGGGTGAGGTGAGAGGAGATTGGAGATGAGAGTGCCCTTGTGAATGTGGGAACTGCCTTTTGGAGTATTTTGTTAAAAATTAGGGATCAGTAAAATAATTATTGGTTCACTTAAAGTTAAAAACATAAAGTTGTCAGCCATGAAACTCAGCATGATACACAGTTTTATTCTGCAATACCAGAGAACAAAGAACATTAAGAGTTTTCTATGTGTATATGACATTCACTCTTGATCCCGACCCCAGAACATCCTCTGGAGTGTTAGGGAAAGTACATTTCCTGGTGTCATTAGCACTTACTGTGACATCTTTCTAAGTTCTCATCCTGGATGTGGATATTGGCAAGTGCTGTGGGCATGTGTGTAATCACGGAACTTGTGTGTAAAGTGAAAGGATGTATTTTTTTTCCTTTGAGAAATTCCCAGCAAATTCTGGGAACCAGACATTTGGCTCATGAAATACTCTTGCCACTGGGAGCAAATTAGACCCAGTAAGGGAACACTATGAAATCTGTTGTGTGAGAAAGTCGCAACTCTGAAACGCCACCACATCCTTTTGAGTATAGTCAAGATGAGGGAGAGCAACCCCTCTGATTAAGTCAAAGCTCTTGTTTCATATTCTGCTTTTTATAAGTCTTTAGTTTTACCTCAAGAACATGTTTCTGTTTCAGTGATCACCACGTGTTGCATGTTTTTTGTTTTGTGGAAAATGTTTGGTGAATATTTTCTTTATTTTTTATTTTTTTTTTTTTTTTTTTGAGACATAGTCTCACTATGCCGCCCACAGTAGAGTGCTGTAGTGTCACAGCTCACATCAACCTCAAACTCTTGGGTTTAAGCGATTCTGTTGCCTCATCCTCCCAGGTAGCTGGGACTACAGGCGCCCACCACAGTGCCTGGCTATTTTTTGGTTGCAGTTGTCATAGTTGTTTAGCAGGCCCAGACTGGGCTGGAACCTGCCAGCTTTGGTGTATGTGGCCGGCGCCCTACTTCCTGAGCTACAGGCACCAAACATGAAAATTATTCTCATTTTTTAAATTAATTAAACATTTACTGAAAATATAGTCATGGTACAATATTTTGCTGAGATTGAAGGAATTAAAAAAGTAGTATAAGACATGTAATTTCTCAAATGAATATATAAATATTCATAAAAGGATTTAGATGAAGTATTTCTCAAGTATACAGACAGTAGCTCACGTGGCATTAGAAGCCTGAATGATATGAATATAAAGTATTTTATTATTCTCTGTATCACTTGAGACTAATGATTTCAAAAGCGCAAGTAAATAAATAACATATTAAATTTGATTTTAAACAACCCAACATACTTCTGTTCGAACAACATAATGTAGATCTTTATAACATGCAATTAATTAAAGGATTGTTTTCAGTAGGAGAAGCTGACATTCAGAAAACGGTTAGGGTGTGGTAAAATAATACATGTAGATTACTTGTCTTTTAAATTATATTATTGACAGGGAAATTGAGTTGTATAATAAATAGTTAACCTCTTTACTTAACAGGAAAACATGTCATAAAATACCAAATAGAAAAAAAATTAAATATGTATTTAGCTGGAGTAAAGTCTGCTTAAGTTTCCAAAAATATTTTCATAATAAATCTCCCATATGTTAATACATTTGAAATTAAAGTTTGAGAAAATGAATACACCACAATTAAAGAACAGTCAGGTTTTTGAAAGCAATAGGGAAAAACTATTACCCAGTAGAAGCAGCTTTACAGTCCTTGCATCTCTCTCAGCATCTTCCTGAAGCTTTTTCTCCAGTTCTTTTGATCTTTTGGCCGACTCCTTGCTCTCCGAACTAATTCTGCTTCCCATCTTGTGGGGTTAGACACCCTTCAGTTTATCTGCTCGCACTTTTTCAGATACAGAGCGTAGCTCTGGTGCGGACGTGGGATGCAGGAGCAATGCTCTGCTGAAGTCCCCAGCAGCCCATTCCCGCACGCTCCAAGATTCTGCTTTGACTAAGGGGAGGCTTCCTCGTCTGTCACCTGATCAAGGGGTAAAACCACACGAGCCTGATGGAAGCTAAAGAGGAAATTCATTATGCTTTCAAATTCAATGGCCACTTTTGGCACATCTTCAAAAACATGCTTGTCTGTCTTGAAAAGTAGCATAAAATGACATTGAAAGTTGTCATAGATGGTCTGCAATGACAATTGAAATGGAATGTTTCTCACTAATAGGCAATCTTTACTATTGTGATTGAGAATTATTATAACTAATCAACCGTGCTTGTACCTTATCTTCAAATAGTTGGCTTGTCAAATTCGTCCTGATCTTTTTTGCATCACGATCAGAATACGTATACTAAGCCCATTACTTACAATCATTGGGCATCTATTATTATCTCTGCCAGTGAACTACATCATCCTGCTTTAAACAATGGAAACAGATGCATAGTTTTTATATTTATACATATTGTATGGCTACAAACATAGAATTCAACACACAATTTTCTTAAATTATTGATTTCGATCTCTTGACTCTATCCCTATAAATTGAGCTTTTACTGACCGTGAACAAGTTAGTCAGCGCTAATCGAGGGCCCCTCAGTGTAGACACTGACCTGGATTCAATTTAGGCAGCACATTAACTCTTTAGGGCCATTAGCAACAGCTGCTGTGCTGGAAGGACTTTTATTGATTTGGTGCCAAGGGAATAAAAACCAGTGTTCCGTGAAACAGTAGATAGTTTAGCTTTTCCTGAAAAGTAAAAACAGTAATTATACCTAAATATGTTCCATACCTTTCAACTGCCCCAGCAAATACTCTGTACTTCTTAGAAATCTGCAGGCTTGAGTGCAGGTTATGTTGCCAATTTTTGATTTATATGAAACATAAAGCACTTGCTAGGTGGTCAATCACAATTTTCCTTATCAACAGAGTTGGCTGCCTGTGGCAGTAACGAGTCTGTCAATGTGTGTGCTGAGATTTGTGAGTGTCCTTAACCAGAAAATGCTGAAATTCATCCGGCCCATCAGCCCGATCGGTGCTGCTTTTCTTTTGGGATCATGTGCAAAGTTTGAACAGGTGGGTTTTTGCATATTCATATGACAAGAAAATAAGGTACTGGCTTAAATAAGCATTCGTGCTTTGTTTACTTTTTTCACTTTAAAAATACCAGGCTGAGGATAACACAAACATAGTCATAGTCAAAATTTCCTGGATTTCATTCCTCCAAAGCCATATTCTGATAGTATAAAGAAGTAGAATGATAGCTATGCAGGGATTTGTATAAATCACGTGGGCTTGCTTTTACAATGCAAAAGGCCTCTCCCAAAGGAAGGAGATTTGCACTGCCAAATGCTCACTTGTGAACACGAAGTCCACTCCAAAGCAGCACTGAGCACAATGTTTACTCTCTTTTTAACTATTGCTTTTATAGGAGTTGATTCTATACAGTACCCTCAATATACAGGATTTCTGTAAGTTCCGTGGCAGCAATGAACTGACAGGGTATATCACAGGTATAGTTGGCATTCAAACAGATATTCCCCATAGCTTTTTGACAGGAACAGACTCTGGCTTTTGAGGATATGCATTTTACTAAAGCATTCTAACTGGATTATTTTTATTTTTATTTTTATTTTTTTGCAGTTTTTGGCCAGGGCCAGGTTTGAACCTGCCACCTCTCATATATGGGGCTGGCGCCCAACTCCTTTGAGCCACAGGCACCACTCCCTAACCGGATTGTTAACTATAACTAACCAACTTTTTCAGGAGTAGAACCATACATCTTCTTTCATGTATAAAATGAACTTTCAGTTTCTATTGTAATCACTAATATTCAGTTATCATCTTCCATGTGTTTTTTATCATTGATAATTAATATATTCTTGAAATAAAATTCCAGTATGTTTGTGTTATAGATGGGGATGTTAGGGAGAGCCAGAGACAAAAGGAGTCTTTTTTTCTCAGCCTTTTCCCCCGGGTGCCTGGGACATAGTATCACTAATGAGTTGGAGTTGTTAATACAGCTATTAGTTCATGCTATGCCATTTAAGGTTATAATTTTCTATGCCAAAAGAAATGATGAAAATTTAAATAGTGAATTCTACGATAGTGGTGATAATACCTTATAGTACTTGACACAGTATAAGGCATCGGGAATGTTCGAAAATTACTTCTTGTTGATGAATTGCAGAGATCTGGAGCCCTTTCCTTTCTTGTGCTATGTGACAGTATAGTTAGATTTTCTCTCCTAAAAATTTTAGAGTGACTAAGATAAAATACAATAAAATCAATGAAAAGCCCAATTCTTTTTCCAAATAGTATTGATATGTTCATTTGCAACCATTAGCATAACACTCACACATTTTTTTCACCCTTAAAAATGATGGCCATATGCTCCCTTTCAATTGTTAAACCCTGCTTCACAGTAAGGCAAAATTGATAGATGAGAACAGAAAAAGGAAACTAAATTCAATGCTATGTGTGTGGATTTTGTTTATTCTTGAAAACAAGAAGCATAAAGCCATCAAAAGCACCAACATCATGTTATATACATACTCTGTGGCCAACTACGAGAGACAGATTGTTCTACACATACACACAGGTACCCACAGACACACACATGTGCATGCACAAACCCAAACACATCTACAAAAAACCAGAGTTTATGTTGGAGTGGTGTGGCCTTTTAGAATAATCACTGAGAATGACTTTTCAGAACTCTTCTGCCTTTTTCTTTGTTTGAATTTGAACAAAATTGAGATTGAATATAGAGAGTGAACCCGTAAGTTCTAAAAGTAACTGAAATACCAAAAGCCTGGACAATGCGAACAATTATTTCCTTGATATTTGTGGCTAAGGTTCCTGTGAAATATTTAGAAGAGGACATGAGCCTTTAAATGTTTGAGTTATCACTATTGCACATTTATAATTAAACACACAGCTTGGGATGACATGCAATTATTTGCCACCTGCTTTTAATAGCCAGATTTCCACCTTTGTTTTAGGAGTTTTTTCTGCCAACACTGTGTATTATACAGGTTTCTGCGGTCAGAAAGCAAGATTTCTTTGGGGCATATTACATGCGGCTGACTTCAATGATTGGATTCAGTGGCTCATTGAATAATAACTATGGTACTAAGTAACAAAATAATCTCATAAATTTGATGACTGAACAATTACTGGTTACAACAAAGGAGTAGAAGTTCATTTTACACAGTATAAAAAATGTTAAATGTTCTTTAACAATTCAATTGTCAAAAGAGGGTGTTATCTGTAGAATTATTTTGTTTCTTCATTTTATAGGAGGTGTTGATTTCAGGCATTGAGTCCCTGGGTGGTTTGAATCTTAGCTGCCTTAGCAATGGCCTTTATCCCTGTTTATTCCCATGAAATTTGAGAGAAACCATCCCTCCTTTGCTAATGGTGCTCAAATGTACACTTCTGGGAGCTCCAAGCATAGTATTTCCTCTAGAGTTCATGCCTTTTGGGGCTTCCTAAGAGCAATCTTTCAATCTTGAGGGAAAAAGGCACAACTTGCTGTTTGAAGTTAGTTATGGTGCAATCAGTTTATATTGCCAGGATTAAGCAGCTCTTATGTCTTAACAGGTAATATAAATATGTATTTTTATTCATTAGAGTTGACTTATACTTTTCTATATACTTTTTCTTTTCGGGTAACAAAAAGATTTTCATTTAGGAAGAACACACTGAAAGTTTAGATTGCTTTCAAAGAGAGTTGGAAGTGCATCCCTCTCATAGAGGAGGCAGGATGAGTGAGACGGAGAGCACAGGTCTATAGGGTATAAACATCTTCTCCATTTGAAATTGGCTGCAAATCTTTCATTGGCCTCTCTGCACCTCCCCGCATTATTATCCTTTTTTATTGGCCATCGGTTGTCTCTTTCTATTGGTCATTGGTTACCTAGGTTACTTCATATCCCCATTCTTTTGGACCCTCCATACCTCCCGGTTCTGCAGGACAGATTTTCTTCCCATCTTCTTGAAGCCCTTTTCTTAGTGTCCCTTCTCATTCTCTCAAGGAGATATGGTCCTAAAATCTTGAAAATAGAAAAAAACCTTTCTTAACTCCTTCCTGCTGTCAAAATGGGGTGTTGGACCTGTCAGGGACCTGCCTCTGTTTCCCTAATCTAAGGGGATTTCAGGGGTCAGAAGTTTCTGGCCACTTGGTCACAATGTTCCATCAGTGCTTGCTGGAATTCCTGCATCACCATCATCCCAATATGGAACGACTGCAGGCTGGAAGACAGGAACTTAATAATGAGGCTGAACAGGCAGGGTCCAAACATTAAGAAAAGGATGATGATAATTGAATTATCCAGTGGAAGGATATTGAAAGAAAGATTTCTTTTCATCAGGTATTCTCAAGTCAGGTGCATTTAGAAGAGCTTGTTGTAAGATTTAGAAGGCTTTTTCTTGTTCTTGACCCTATGGTAGCTCCTCTGTCTCTTCCCTCTTTAAAACCTTAGAGGCTTAGCCAGCTGGCAATTACAGGAAATCTGTATTCATTGATACCCTGTCATTCCTGGAAACTCCTTAAGTTGTTTTTTGTAGAGGGGCTAGTTGGGGAGCAAATTGTGTTGACTCTCACAGCCTCCTCTCACCAGAGGAAAGAACAAAGAACCAGTAAGAAACTTCTGCTTTGCACAATTGAGCTGTTCCTCTGACACCTTAAATCCTTCCTCTTTAAGAAAATTTAATACTTGCTCAGTGTCCTCAACAGAAGTTTTCTATGAGGAGGGGCAGATGAATAAATAAGGGCACAAAGTATCCAATGTACACAGCCCTTTTATGAAACTAATCTATAGCTCTCAAACAAAAGATACAACTTAATTCTAGCCCAAAAATATGGGGAGGGGGTGGGGAAGGGGAGGGGAGAAGGGCAGAAGGGTGGTGGGAGGGTGACTGGAAAGATCACCTATATATCTGCCTAACAAGGGTACAAGTGAACTTTTCTAGAACTAGAATATAAATGTTTTGATACAATGATTAAGCAAATGACATGAAATTTATGTTAACCAGCTTGATGAAAGTGTTTCAAATTGTATAGGAAAACAGCACAATGTACCCCCCCCCAAAAAAAAAAGAAGAAGAAAAAAAAAAAGGAACACCTTTATCGCAGGAAAACTAGTAGGCGGGCCCAGCTCAGGCCCCACAGGCAAATAATACAGGTCTGAGAATCTACTCATTCATCAGCAAATTATTGCTCAGGTAAAGTGAATTAGCATCTCAGGGAATGTTCATCCACACAGGTGTTATTGATGGTAATTACTTAGGGTAAATACAGATCATGCTCTCAGTAAACCAACCAACTCAAATTTTGGCTGCTCAAAAGATAGCTCAATTGCCACTCTTGCTGTGCAGTAAGTTACAAGGTACTGGGAAAAAACATACTGGTGACCCTGGTAACACAAGCCATATTTTCTGGCAAATGTCTGTCAATAAGAGTAGGCCTCAATTGACTCTTACTCTGAAGGATAAAACCTTTACTGGCCTGTTAGAGATGGGCGCTGATGTTTCAGTTATGGCTCTAAATCAGTGGCCCAGGAAATGGCCGAAACAAGTTGTTGATAGTACTTTTGTTGGCATTGGAACTCTAGATTCAATTTTTCAGAGTATTTTGCCTTTGACTTGTTTGGGATCAGATAAACAGAATGCTCAAATCTGAGCATATATAGCAGACATTGCTAATAACTTATGGGGTTGTGATTTGCTCCAGCAATGGAATGCTGTGATTACCATACCATCCCCTCATGTTAATTCCTTGCAAATGTCAGATTTAACATAGAGGCCACTGCCCTGAAATATGCTTTCAGGTTATCCTGGAAGAGTAGTAATACAGTGTGGGTAGAGCAGTGACCATTAATATGGAACAACTGGATGCTTTAAAATTAGTAGTACAGGAACAATTATAGCAAGGCCTTCTACCTGCCCTTGGAATTCTTCTATTCTTGTGATAAGAAAGAAATCAGGCAATTGGAGAATGCTCACTGACCTTTGCAAAGTCAACAAAACTATTATACCCAGAGGACCCCTGCAATTAGGCCTTCCTTTACCCTCTATGATTCCTTCCAATTGGTATTTGTATATTATTGACCTAAGGATTGTTGTTGTTGTTGTTGTTGTTTAACTATATACCTGCATCCTGAAGACTGACCACGTTTTGCTTTTTCTGTTCCTATCTATAATCAGCAGAAACCTCCCAAGCATTCATCATTCTATAGATACTTTCTCTCATTTCTCTTTGGCTACCGCTTTACCGGGAGGAAGGACTCACCATGTCATTCAACATTTCTTAGAGTGCTTTAATATTATGGGTCTCCCTAAATCTATTAAAACTGATAATGCACCTTCTACTCACAAATTAAATACCTACCTATCTTTTTGGAATATTCAATTATCTCATGGTATTTCTTACAATTCTCAAGGACAAGCCATTATTGAGTGACATCATAAAACATTGAAAGATATGTTAGATAAACAGAGAGGAGGAGAAGATATCCTCCCCTTGAATAATAGTACTAAATATGTGCTCATTAGAGCTCTTTTCACTCTCAATTTTCTGAATCTCAGCAATGATGGAAAGATAGCTGCAGAACGCCGTTGGACATCTCTCATTCATTCATCATCCTCTCCAATACAACAACCTATTTTTTATAGAAAACTTGACATGTCAGAGTGGAAGCCTGGTTAAGTGCTGCATTGGGGTTGAGGTTTTGCTCATATTATTATAGAACATTAAGAGAAGCCTTGGTTACCAGCCCACTGGAGTAAGCCTTGCCATGAGCAGGAAACCTTACCAACTCTGTAACAAATTTGTTTTCACTAACTTCTCTTTTATTCACAGGACCCTGATTTTTGCAGCCGAGGTTTCATAATAGAGAAACCCTGGATCAATCTCCTCTGTGGGAACTCAAGCTGCCTCTCCCATATTACCGTCCATCATCAGCAGGAAGCAGTTAAGAGCAGTCAGCATCCTGTTTCCCTAAGAGGCAGTTGGAGCTTCCATGCAGAGTGGGAAGATTGACACAGGATTTCATTATTTTGGGCTGAATCGTAAGCCCCAGGTAAGCTTAGTTTGCATCGTATAAGCCTTTGAAAGTTATGACAACAAAGACTTTGTACAGCAGGCTTCGAGGTAACTATTATACTGGTGTCTGCCAAGATAAGATAATTTCACTTGTTGGATTTATATCTGTTTCAGTTAGGCACCTCATCTTTACTTAAAGTTATACTGCTCTTTGGAAAGGGTCTGAGTTCGGTACAGCCCTTTCCCCACCTAACATAACTTCAGGTGGTAGTTAATACTTCCCATGGAAGTGTAACAGGCCCTATGGGTCAGTCTGTAGCACATAGTTGGCAGGGGATTAGCACAAAGGGGGCATGTTTTCCTCTATGCCTAGTTTGGCTAAAATAGTTTCCCTTATACCCAGATTAGTTCCGTTGGTGTAATTCTGTTATACTTATATGCCCTTTTGCTTCTTTTACTTAGCAGGGAGGAAAGTTCCTTGGTGAGGAGAACAGCTGAAATAACCAATGACAGATTTTCTCCCTTGTCTAGCCAGAAATGTCTTTAATACATTAGAATGGGGAAATGTAGAGGATGCCAAGAGCCAGATGACCTCTGACAAGATGATTTGCAGCTGAGGGTCAGACCTTGAGCTTGGGCAGTTCCTCCATAGGTGTTCATTTGCGGTGAAAGAGCCCGAGTCCATGGCGAGCCTTAGGCACTCAGTCATTGTCTAATACTTCCCTCAGCCTCTCAATAAAAGGCTACTGTGGAGGTTGCTCAGGGCTACTCTGCCGTCAAGGTTAGCCTGCCTCTTGCAAGCTTGTACTTGGAATTTGTGTCATGCCTGGTTCCTTTCTGCAGCCATCGAGACCAGGGCCATAGGGGCTGCAACAAATCTATGCCAAGACTCAGATTCTAGGGAGTTCTACAACTTTTTGGGGGATGCAACTTCTCTGGGCTTATGTACATTATTTCTAATTAGAGAGATCAGCTGGTTTCTTTTCTAGGAGCTTGTAATCTCTTGATCCTTCTGATGTCTGTCAATGGCACTGTTGATTCTCTGGTGCAGAAACAAGCTACCTTCCTGTCTTTTATTCTTAGTGGCCATCAACATCCGAAGTATGCCAGCTCCCTGTTAGCACATTGAATCAAGCATGACAGATATCAGTCCTTTATGCAGCTCTCTGCAAAGCTGGAATATAGACTTAGACTCACCCTTCTCACTCACCCCTGAGGAATAAGTCATGATTTTCGTGCCTTCTCCTGATTGCACTGACTTGCCTGCCTTAGCTTCTGTATGTGGCATGTAGGCTGTCTATGGGAAGCCACCTCAACTTTTCCTTTCTTTCATTGGTTTCCAGGTAGCCAAATTAGGCCAGTTCTGTTGGTGTGAGAGAAACTAGTCTCTCAGGAAATTCTCTGAAAACACAAGAATATTACCTGCACATTTTACCCTTCTTATACACCCTCCACCCAGAGAATCTGTGAGTCAAGCTGGTCTGTGTTGGCTTGAGGAGAGACAATTAGGAGTAAAATTAAACAGGTTCTTACTATTAATTGCAATGCAGTGGTTATAGACTTAGCATTCCCCTGAGATAGTGTGATTCTTAATTGGTTTTTGGAGTTCTCATAAAGGCATTTTTACCTGTATATTGTTAAGTTGATTTTCCTCAGGGGGAATGAAGGCTAGGACTTCCTATTCTGCCATCTTGCTCTGAAACAACAATTTCAATACTGTGGTTTTATGTATGTTGAGATTTTTAAAATAATATTACACTTTTTTTCCTTCTTTGCTCATTGTTCCAAAACCAGGTTTTTAGAAATGTCCTGACCAAAACAGGACTCAATGACCAAGTAGATTTTGCAAATATTGGTTTAGGGAAGGTTAAATTGATTTCTTTTTTTGTTTTTTGAAAAGGTAACTAGGGCCTTTACCTAATATGCTAAAGAGCACTGAATCTCCAAGAGACCAAGTGGTTTCACAAGCCTATTTGATTGTGGAAGTCTTTTTAATTTTTCTTCCCAGAACATTTGATTATATCTCTAAGAAGCACATAACACATTTCAAAATAGCAGACAGGATGTTGGGGTAGTCCCTGTACCTGGTCTGCCCAGAATTCCATGGTGGCTGATAGGTGCTCAGGTCTTTGGTGACTCTAGTAAGATAATTTGAAGTTGGTTGGTGAGCTTGAGACATGCCTAGGCTCCTCTGGGAATGGCACCAATCAGTTGGGATGTTGTTAAAATGAAGATTCTGCAGTGTAACTGTGGCAGGTCCTGAGATCCTATTTTTCTTCCAAGCTCCCAGGTGATGTGGATGCTTCTGACCCATGGAACACATTTTGAGTGGCAAGGTTCTAGAATATAAGACAGGCAAGGAATCTGCAGCACAGTAACTTCTGTTTTTTCTTCACACTATTCACCAAAACTGATCCTAAGATACCATTTTATAGGTGGGGGACACTAATACTCAGAGAATTTCCTGGGTTTTTCCCCATCATTTGATTAAACAACAAAGCTAGAAGCAGAATACATGCTTTTTTTTTTTTTAAATAAGAGTTATTTTTAAGGAGAGTTTTAGATTTATGAAAAAATTATAATACAGAGGGTTTCCATATATCCCACACTCAGTTTCCCAATTATGGTTAGATTTATTATATTTAATGAATCAATAACAACATACTGTTATTCATATTTTCTTAGTTTTTTCCTAATTATCTTCTTCTGTCCTAAGATCTTACCCCAAATACCACATTACAGCATTTACATTTAGTCATCATGTAAGGAGTAGGGCATTATACACCACCTCCACGGGTTGGAGTATATGCATTAGTTATTTGAAATTCTTTTTTTTTTGAGAGGGAGCCTCAAGCTATCCCCCTGGGTAGAGTGCCATGGCATCACAGCTCATAGCAACCTCCAACTCCTGGGCTCAAGCGAGTCTCCTGCCTCTGCCTCCCAAGTAGCTGGGACCACAGGCGCCCGCCACAACGCCTGGCCAT
>CAUYQV010065273.1:0-18050 GCA_963574575.1 Galagoides demidoff | reverse complement strand
GGGTAGAGTGCCATGGCATCACAGCTCACAGCAACCTCCAACTCTTGGGCTCAAGCGAGTCTCCTGCCTCAGCCTCCCAAGCAGCTGGGACCACAGGCGCCGGCGACAACACCTGGCCATTTTTTGATTGCAGCCATCATTGTTGTTTGGCGGGCCCGGGCTGGGGATTTGAACCTACCACCCTGCATGTATGTGGCTGGCGCCCTAGCCGATTGAGCCACAGGCGCCGAGCCTCTGTAGGTGTTTATAACAGGGTCCAAGTTTATACAGTTAGAGGAAGGTTTGATACATGTGACTCTCCTTTCGGCCCTTTTTTTAGCAGACACACCCAGTCCAGTCTCCCCGAAATAGAATTCTGCCCTAAAATGTTTTCCACATCTTCCCTTGTTCATGTCCATTGCCATTGTATTGGCTGGGGTTGTTTATTCTTCTCTGGATAATATCCCAGCTGTTTTCTCTTCTGGCATTCATTTATTTATTCTTCCCCCATCCATTCAGCACACCTGGTGTGACTCATGCTTTAAAAACCTTTTATGTTCCCTGGTGCCCACAGAAGTATGATGATGATGATAACGGTTATAGCTAACCCTTAGTTAGCATTCATGCATGTGTTGCTTACTGCTGGGTCCAGCTCTGTTTTACAGATGGAGAAGCAATAGCACAGAGTAACTTGGCCATGGTCACCCAGAGTCAGGATGACCCAGGTGGCTTCTGCTCACCTGCCCCTCCTCAGGTGCTCCTGCCACGTAGAGGAAGGCTACTCTGTGCTAGCAGACTTTTTATATGTTATTTCGCATCTTTGCATCCAGCTTGCCAGGTAGATATTATGATCCCTATTTCCCAGAATCAAGTTGGGAGAGGTTAAATGACGTGACTGAGACTGCAGAGCTGATTGATGAAATAATAGCAGAGATTCAAGCCAGGTTTCCTGCACTCCACAATCTGCATTCCTCCTGCCTCACTGCTCAGGATTGTCTAAATTCACCATGGTGTGGTATTTGTGGCTCTTTGTAATCTGTCCTTACCCCACCTTTTCAACTGTTTTTTATTCCATGGTTTTATCATGTCACCCAGCTTTTGTTCATGCTGTTCCCTTTGCCTGAAATGCTTTTCCCTGCCCAGAGCAGGGAGAGTTTTCAGATCTCCTATGATAGGGACTCCTGTCTTCCTCATATGCCCTGTGAGGAACTTGCATACAGCAGGAGAGGGAACCATCTCTTCTTCTTTTCACCTCCTGAAGCCTATTCCTGGCCGTCCTAGTGTGGTATTTGCATAACAAATAGAACCTCCTGTTGCTTTGTGTTTTACCTGGGTACCTGCTTTCCCTGGAGGTGGTATCTTTAGGCCAGGTGGTCTCTCTTCCTTATTTTTATATCTTTTGTGTCTAGGCAAACAGCAGATGCTGGTAAATATTTGTTAAACAAATATAGGGCAGACCAGAATACAAAAAGTGGGCGGGGAAGATGGGTCAATTAGGTTTCTGGCCTTAAGGCCACAAGGAGCCAGATTGTTCTGAGTAACTATGATTAAGCCCGCAAGTGTCTGTTATCTTAAGTAATCATCATCAGTGCTTGATTCGGAGCCCCTGTTCCTGCCCCTGTATAAGGATAAGGCCCTGAGGTTTTTTGCTTGGGTGGGAGACTTCTTTTCCTGTGTCCTCTTGAGCTGGGTGAAGGTGGATGGCCCATGCTCACTCGCTGGCACAGGCTGCATAAGGGGCATGTCACAGCTACTTTTGGCTCCTTGATTCTTCTCTGGTCTCTCTGAATCTAGTGGGAACCTTTTCAGCCTCAACTGCTGGCATTCATCTGCAGGGTTGGTCGCAGACTGGTATGGAGCCTTCTACACCCATGGAGGGGGATTGACAGGTGGCCTGCCATGAGTATGAAGTACTCAGTGGTGTGCCTATTTTCCGCCTGGGCACTGCGCCAGTAGTGGCCAATGTGGATAGGCCACCACTGCAGGACAAGAGGGCCCCACACACGGTGGGAGATGCCTTTGAGAAGGAAAGTGCCCGTATGGCTTCAGGGGCCAGGAGCTGTTTACAGAGTCTTACTTTGTCACCCTCGGTAGAGCGTCACAGCTCACAGCAACTTCCAGCTCTTGGGCTTAGGTGATTCTCTTGCCTCAGCCTCCCGAGTAGCTGGGACTACAGGCACCACAACACCCAGCTACTCTTTTGTTGTAATGCGACTGGGGCTGGATTCAAACCCGCCACCCTCAGTATATGGGGCTGGTGCCCTACTCACGGAGCTACAGGCGCCGCCCACGGGCCGGGTGTTTTTAACACTTCTGCACGTGGAGACTGAGGCAGCGCTCTGGAGGGAACCCAGCCCGAACTAGAGGCAGCGTGAAGGTAACTCAGGGCCCTGGAGGAGGAGCAGCAGCAGTGGGATTCCTGCAGTGGGGCCCTGAGGGAAATGTAACAACATCTGAAGGAAGAATTGGAAGGCTGTGGAGGAGCTGGCTGAGCGGGCCTTCACCCAGGCCGGGGCAGAGTCGGAGCAGCGACTCCACCTGCTTAAGGCAGAGACCAGGGAGGCCCTGCCGGCTCTGGTCCTGGAGATCTCTCTGGTACTCCTGGCAATGGAGGCTATCATTGCCACGGCCGCTGTGATTGTACCTTGTCCCCTATTGCAGGCTGGGTATGGAACTGGGCCATTAAGCCATGCCTTGGCACAGCAAGATGTCCACTCTGCTGAATAGGGCAGAGGCATCTTTACAGGGGTATGGTGCCTTCACCCTTAGCCCATTACTTGGCAGCAAGTATTGGGTCTTGTGACCTGCACAAATGCTGGGACGCAGAACACCCAAACCATTGAAAGCTGGCCCCGTTAAGGGTGTGTGCACTCTGAGACCTGAGGTTGCTTAAGTCAGGGTCTGCTGGGTGGTGGATGGCTATAGGCTTCCATCCAATAGAAACTGTTAGGTGTGACACAGGAATTGGGTGAAGCTAACAGGCTGAGTGGTGAAGGGTATGGCCAGTGGTTGGTGATGAGCCGCCACGGCTCGTGATTTGGACAGACAGCTGGCTGTCTTTGGGGAAGTGACATTGTGGGTAGCAACAGGCACCTAAACCACTGGCTATGCATAGGCCATTGTGGGGCCAGGCCATGTGACAAGAGCTGTGGGAGATGGGACCCAGAAACAGATGACGGTGTATCATGTCAGAAATACTCTCTTGGCCCATGCAGGTAATGGCGAAGCAGACACTCTAGTCAAAGTCTGGTGGTGAGAGACTGCCCCTTTGGGAGACGTTGTGCAGTGGCCACATCTCTGTCTCCTGAGTGCTGGACAGGAGTACAGTGGGCCACGAGTTTTGTCTGCTGTTGCTTGCACCATCATGGCTGCCGCTGTGTGTATTGTACATGGAAGCAGCCCACAGGGACCCTTACGGAAGATGTTATCACATAGATTGTGGGATAGGCCAGAAACCCTAAGGGGGGGAGTGTGGGGAGGATGAGTCCACTGGGCTTTCTCACCTGAAGGCTACGAGGTGCCAGATTTTGAGTAAACACCATCAGCCCACAAGTGCCCATTATCTTAATTTTCATTAGTGCTTGAGTTGGAGCCTCTCTAGTGGCCGACTCCTTCTGCTTGGGGAAAGCTGCTTAGGCCAGCTCGCCTCCCCCTTACGCTGAATGAAGGGTGTGTCACAGCTGCCTTTGGTTTTTCTCTGATCTATCCAAATCCAGTGGGAACCTTTTCGGCCTCAATGGCTGACACCGTGGAGAAAATAAAAAATATTCAGTGGCAGGACCCTTGGCAGGGCTCTGGTGCGTAGAACATTCAGGGGTATAGGCACCCGAGGACCTCTAGGGAAACCTACATGTTTGGAAATTTCCAGAAAGAGCTAATGATTATCCTGCTTGGCTAACCTTTTATTTCAAATTAACATGGGTACACGTTTTTAGGTTACATTGTTCTCATGCTTTCTGTTTCTTGTTCTGTTTTTCAAGATAAAGTTACAATTGTCAAAGAACCCCTCACCCAGGGGGTGTGGTATCCACCATTCGGTGAGATTCCTGCTTCATGCCCTCCCTCCTTCTGCCAGTCGCCCCCCCCCACCCCATACCATCTCCTCCTGCCCCCATACTAGACCATATTGGTGTTTATTCATGTGAGCATGTAATTTTTCTATGTTGGCTCAAATTATTGAGTACATCAGATATTTTTCCATTCTTGGGATACTTTAAGAAGGTGTTTCAATTTCATCTAGGTAAACCTAAGATATAAAGTCTCCATCTTTTTTTATGGCTGAATGGTAGTCCACTGTATACATATACCAGAATTTGTTGAGCCATTCGTGGGTTGATGGGCATTTGAATTGCTTCCACAACTTGGCCATTATAAAATGGGCTGCAATAAATATTCTGATGTAAATGTCCTTGTGGTAAGATGATTTTTGTTCTGTGTAGCACCTAGTAATGGAATTGCAGGATCAAAGGGAAGGTCAAGTTTTAGATCTTTGAGGATTCCCTATGCTGCTTTCCTTAAAAGAGGTTGTATTAGTTTGCAGTCCCACCAGCAGTGTAGAAGTGTTCCCTTCTCTCCACATCCATGGCAGCATCTGCAGTTTGGGGGCTTTGTGATGTGGGCTAATCTTACTGGAGTTAGGTGATATCTCAGAGTGGTTTTGATTTGCATTTCTATGATTAAATCTATGAGCATTTTTTATGTTTGGCCATTCATCTGTCTTTGGAGAAGTCTTTATTCAAGTCTTTTTGCCTCCTGGGCTAACCTAACTTGTCCATTTTGCTACCTAGTTTAAGTTTTATGTTGAGGCTGGCAATAAAAAGCCAGAATAAAGCTCCTATGTCCCCCCCCAACGTGGACATAGCACATACTCTCTAAACATATTATGTATAAATTGTGGACTTAAGTATTCTTACAGGACTTCCCTGGCCCTCTATGGTGCTGGCAATCTGGGGTGGGAGAAATAGTCCTTTGGGGAGAGAGGGTAGAACCTTTCAGACTGGAAACAGGTGCCAAGAAAAAGGTCTTTGCTACTAGGAAAGTGGATTTTTTTTTTTTGGCAGTGTTGGCTGGGCCGGGCAGGGCTTGAATCCTCCACCCCCAGTATATGGGGCCAGCGCCCTACTCCTTGAGCCACAGGTGCCCCCGGAAAGTGAATTCTTTAACCATTGAATTAGCCTTGTGATACTGAGTAAACTTTCCCCCTCATTCTTGTGTAAGTCAGTTTGCACAGCTGCTTTATGCAGGTGGCACTAATGCCAGGTGGGAGGGCCCGGGAAGGGCAGGGTGCCCAGCGCAGGGGAAGGAGGCCCCTGGGGGATCCCTTTGATTGCCCTTAACCTTTCCTCTTGCCTGTCCCCCGCAGGTGAGCGTCCTGACCACGCTGGAGCGCAGATTCAACCTGCAGAGCGCAGACGTGGGCGTGATCGCCAGCAGCTTTGAGATCGGGAACTTGGCGCTCATCCTCTTCGTGAGCTACTTCGGGGCACGTGGGCACCGGCCGCGCCTCATCGGCTGCGGTGGCATCGTCATGGCGCTGGGTGCGCTGCTCTCGGCACTGCCCGAGTTTCTGACGCACCAGTACAAGTACGAGGCGGGTGAGATCCGCTGGGGCGCCGAGGGCCGCGACTTCTGTGCTGCGAACGGCACTGGCGGCGATGAGGGGCCCGACCCCGACCTCATCTGCCGCAACCGGACGGCTACCAACATGATGTACTTGCTGCTCATTGGGGCCCAGGTGCTCCTGGGCATCGGTGCTACCCCCGTGCAGCCCCTGGGGGTCTCCTACATCGACGACCACGTGCGGAGGAAGGATTCCTCGCTCTACATAGGTAGGAGCTGCCCAGGCCTGTGTGTTAGCTACATGTGTGTTGACCCTGGATTTTGAGTGTGCCAAAGCACTGGTTCTCAGACTGTGCGCATCTTGGGGGGTTTGTGAAACCTGGTTTGTATCCCACAAATTCGGGGGTGGTTGGTCTGAGATGCAGCTGGGTGTGGGGAATTTTTTTTTTTTTAAGTTTCCCAAATGGTTCTTGTGGACAGATGACTCTTACCTCTGCTGAGTTCAAGCACTTTCCAAACCTTGGATGGGAAGACTTGGTCAGAAGTTTATGTGGGTGTGTAGACTTCAGACTATCTGAATTAGCCACGGGTGTGGGGTGTCTACCTGGGATCTAATTAGAAACCTCAGCTTTTAATAGTCCAATGATCTTATCACTGTCCTACTGCAGCTCAAAAGGAGTGACAATTTCATTGTCAGTGTTTGATGCAATTCCAAGTTGGTGACTCTGATAATTTCTTTAATAACGGCATTGTGCATGGGAATGGGAGATGTAGAAATTATATTTTTAAAAATTATTTTGCATTGTCATAGTTGGCCATTTTATCCCTGGAGGACGGAAGCCCCTTGCAGGTCTTGGGTTAAGAAACACTTTTGTTGCCCTTCAGGCTTAAGTGGCAAGGTGCTCAGTGGCTTGTGGGCACTGATGGAGGCTCATTGTAGAGCAGGGCTGGTTTGCCCTGCGTCTCCACTGTTGGAAGGATAATTTTGTGTCCCTCAAGCTGTTGGATTGTTCTGACTCATCCCCAGTTGCTGAATGCTGAGATTTAGGAAAATCATGTTTATCCTGGAAAGCTGTGTACCTCCCCAAAGCAGTCCACCTGACGGTATAAAGTTAACTGTATTGTGGCGGTTTAAGGTAAAACAGGAGGTTTTATGTCACTCTGCCCGAGCTTTGAGATAGGGTGGTTTGGAACCGGGACATGATAGAATGGTGACACTCCCCCCGCCCCCTTTCTGTCTCAGCTGAGGGTACCTTCATGGAACAATCACGTTGCAGCTCTCTCACAAAGCAGCTCAGGTCGTCCATGGTTAGGGTTTCCACTGTTGTCTAAGAGTGGGTGTGGGGGTGCAAAGGGGACTAAGCAACTTCTTCATTACCTTTTGTTGCCTTTAAGCTCGCGTGACAGTCACTCCATGTGTTTCACAGACGAGGATGTAGGCTACAGTGTGTAGCCAACAATGTCTCTTGAGATCCAGCTGGCTAATTGGTCTCTGACTTGACTGATGTCACTCCAGGACCCTAGGAGAGTTGTTTTCTGGTAGCAATAACAGGAAATAGATAAAGCCGAACACAGGGAATAAAATGGGCAGTGAAAAGCTGAGTTCTTGTCTCTGATGATGGAATGAAGTAGAAAAATTTCTCTCCACAATCCCCCTGAAGACTTCCCAGTGCCAAATGGCCCCTGCTTGGTTGGGGGGGGGGGTGTGCTTCCTGCAGCAGTCTCTGAACCCTCTTCTGGAAGTACTCCCTGATGAGTTATGCTGATACTCCCAGCTCCTGGATGGACTTGTTTTGTATATATAAGGCTTTAGGATGAGGCGGTGTCTTGATCTTGGGGAATGGTGGTGTCAGAGATAGAGGCATGGATAGGCTTGACGTTCAAGGCAGGGGGCCTTCTTGAATTGAGTCCTGCCTATTCTGTAGGATTTGCATTGACTCTTCGGTAGAAACAACTGTTCAGCCAGATTTTTATTTTAGCACTCTATTCCTTCCTCTGATAGTCGTCAGAGAATTGGAGAGTGTCTGTTTTGCATGGTGCATGAACATCTTGGTGCCTTTGGTACCTATGACCAAATTCCACCACTTGATAGCATATGGCTGTGAAGATGGCCACTCTGAGTCTCTCTGAACTGATTTCATCGCTCTGTGTTTGTTGGGAGCGGCAGAGAATAAGCCTTCTGCACAGATTGGCCCCAGTAGGTGGCCTTTTATTCTATGCCCAGTTTGATTCTCCAGGAACGATTTAAGACCATAGCATATGCAGAGCATAACGGGTTCATTCATTTACTGTACAGGCTATAAAAAAGTATTTGTGATCATAAGAATATTTTAGCACTTATGCCCTGTAATAGGGTGCTAGTTCCTGAAGCCACTTAACTTGGCTTCAGGAACTATTTGGAGGAGCCCACTGAATAGGATCTATATGAATTCATGGCCTCTTAGCTCCCTATAGAAAGCAGGGAAGTTTCAAAGGACTAATGCTAGGACCATAAGTGTAAATGTGCACCCATTGGGGTAGAATAGCAATGTACCCCTGGTACTAGCTCCTGCAAAGCTGACCTGGACCAGCCCACCTGATCATATGCCTAAAATGTGACACTGGATTGGAGATTGAAAGGATTACAAAGATTACACAGGTGAAACCCAGGCTTGTTTTCTGTGGATGTCGGGAAGGAAAGGAGTGACGAACATGCTTGTTCAGGCTGCAGGTCATTGGTGATGAGACTTGTGGCCGTGACATCTATGGCCCTGTCATAAGATCTGTAGCCAGGGGAAAAGTGAAGCATTCCATCTTGAATCAAGCTGATACTGATATTTTCAACTAAAATGACTTACTTGCTTTGGTCTCTTGTGCCTGAGTTGCTGCCAAACTCCTAGATCTCTAGATAGGCCTTTCATAAGGGGCTCCTCTGGCTGGCATCATTCTGCAGCCGAACCTTTCGTGTGTGTGTGTGTGTGTGTGTGTGTGTGTGTGTGTCTGTGGGTGGGGGGAGGGAGCCAAGGGAGCTCATTACCAGGGGACAAACTGGATGAATAGGGACTCTGCTGGCAGCCTTTTCACTGCACCAGCCTCTGGCGCCCAGCCTCACAGTGCAGCCAGATGATGACCCGTGGGTGGCACGTGGCACTCTTTATTCCTAGAGGGACTACAGAGGCAGGGTGGCAGTGGAAACCCTTTGACTGCTACTGGGGTCCAAGATTTGTTCTTTGGGATTCAAGCCATGCCTCTAGCTCCATGATGTGACCTTCCATTAGCCTAGTTTTCTTAGCTGTCCTTCTCCAAGTTCAAAACACAGTTGTATTTGCTTAATCTGAAAGTATAAGTAGGATGATGTAATGGACTCATTCTGTCCTTTTATTAGGTTGCTATGTCAGTTGGTGGTTGCCTTTTTTCCCCCCCAAGGAAGAAAAAGGTAAAACGAGAGTGGCAAAGGTTGTTTAAATAACTCTATTCCTGCTTGAAACATGTTCCCTATTTATTATTTTGCAAATGATGTAAAAAAGGATAATTGGAAAATAGTCTTTATGATGAATATATTTCTAATCTACATTGGTATGCTTTTCTACAAAAGTTTATGGTTTGTAATTTCGCTTCTCAGTATTTTATGAGGATTTTCTCCCACCAAATAGTCTTCTGTGACCTTATTGCTTTATACATAACATTCTCTTGTGAATATATACCACAATATTTAATGCTTTCTGTTGTTGGATGTGGGTTTAAAAAAATTTTGCTGTCAAAAATGCAGCAGATATGTAAACTGACAGACGGGTTTAGTAACTTAAGTGTATTCAGCTGGATGGCGCTGGGCTTTGGGTCTGGAGTGATGCTTATTCCAGATATGTCTGGGGTCTGCTCCCAAGGCTGGAATGGAACGTTGAGGATGCCAGATGGCCTTGGGGGTCAGGTGTAAGTTAGGGCATTCTACAAAATAGCCTGGAGTCTTCAGGGAATAAAAATTGCAGGAACCAGGAAGGTGGGAGGATAGCCGTGTGCTTCAAATGAGAGCCTACCAGGAGAATGGGCATCATCCAGGGTGGAGTAACCTGGTGGTCCTAGCAACAGTTCAGACCTGGGTTTTGGAAAGGGATTGTGCCTCTGTTTCATAGTGCTTTGAGTACAGATAGGTATAGATCAGAGCTTAGACTGCAGTTTCATTCCATTTTCTGGTAACCTCTCCCCAGCAATGTGAATGCCATACCTCCACGTGGCCATTCATTCCATTTTTGAAGTAGCCGTTATGAAGGAGGCCTCCTATACCCTAGCTGTGCCCTCTGAGCTCACCATGAAGAATTCCTCTTCTGTTCTTGGGCATGGGCTGTCCAAACAGTTAAGCACTAACCTTTAGTGGGTTGGGAAGGGGCAGCTAATGCTTGTCTGTTCAATACTAAGACCTTTGTTCCTTCCTTGATGGGGGTTTCCTGCCACCCTTCTGCTATTTTATTCTTAGAGGGATGCCAGAGGCTGGGAGCTTATTACCAAGGGGACAGATCCATATGAATGGGGGATAGGGGACCCATATTAGTTTGCTAGGGCTGCTGATGCTTAAACAGAAATTTATTCTCATATAGTTCTACAGGCTGAAAATTTAAGGTGCTAGTGGTATTGGTTTTCCCTGAGGCTTCTCTTGGGTTGCAGATGGCCCCCCTCTTGCTGCCTCTTCATGTGGCTTTCTGCATGAGTGCCCCTGGTGTCTCTGTGGGTGTCCACATATCCTCACCTTACAAAGACAGCTGTCAGATTGGGTAGGGCCCACCTATTGGAGCTCATTTAATCCTAATTACCTGTTTAAAGGGTCTATCACTAACACAGTTAAGTACCTTGGTAATAGCAATTAGGGCTTCAGCATATGAATTTGAGGGAGGGATACAGTTGAGCCCGTATTCACCAAAGAGACAAGTACCAAACAAGAACCAACTCCTGCCTCTTTAGCCTCAACTTTTTGCAGTTTTTGGCCAGGGCTGGGTTTGAACCCACCACCTCTGGCATATGGGGCTGGTGCCCTACTCCTTTGAGCCACAGGCGCCACCCTAGCCTCAACTTTTTATAAGGAGCTACGTTACCATTGTTATCATTTTTTTCCTCCCAAAGTACCTGAGGGTTTTATTTGAGGATGTGGGTTTCTTGTCTAAGTTGTTGCAAAATATAGGATGTCCCCTGCAAGTACCTTCATCCAGCTTCCCCCAGCAGTCAAGCCATGCCTGACTGTTGTGTAACAGCAAAACCAGGAAATTAACGTTGGTACAATCGGTGGAGTTAATACGAATTTCACCAGTTTTATAGGCATTTAATTTGCATGTCTGTGTGTGGAGTTATGTGCTGTGCAGTTTCATCCCATGTGGATGGCTTAAAAATTGGGAGCAAGGTAAAACCAGATTTGAGTTATGATTATGTTAGGTGAAGACACACACGGCCAACACCAACAGACACCTGTAGCACTAATACACAAGCTACAGAATAGAAAGGGTGGACGAGTCTCCTGAGAGTGGCTGTTTAGCAGAGACTGGGAACTGGCTGAAAGAAAGAGCTGCTTTTGAGAAGGGCTTCCTTCGGGGGCCTGCTATGCTCACAGCCCCAGGGAGCCTGGCACCCTTGCAACGTTCCCAGATACACAGAACAATTGCTCCAAGTCAGGCAGCAACGGCGGCAACTATATTAGACACAAATGTGTCATGTTTTGTTTATTGGTTATATTGAAACCCAGCGCAGCTCTCTGTGTTCCAGTTAATGATGCAAAGAAAATTATGCTCAGATTTCATCCGCCAAGTGTTTGTTTAGTACAGAGGTCATATGAATACCAGCCAGCAACCAAAAAGAACTGAATTTCTTTCCGGAGCCCTGGGAGCAAAGAGTTATTGAGCCTCTGAGTTTTTGTTTTAACTTGAGATTGGGTAAAGTGTGTTTTAAATCTCCAAACAGGGTGGCTTAGCTATAGATAAAACACACTGTGGGTGTAGTTCATCTGAAAATAATTAAAAAGCCATCCCTCATGGGAGCAAGCATACCTCATTATATTCTTGAAACTTCATTGATACTGAAATTTCCTTCATTATTTTTGTTCTAAAATAAATGACACCGTAAAAGTGGTCAATTTATTTTGGCTGTATTCCATTCCCTCTCCCCTGCTGCTGGGCTCATGGTATTTTCCGTGTGTTTTTACCGACATGCTAGGAAACGCGCCTGTGTCTCTTATCTGGTGCTTCCATATTGCTGGGCAGTAGGTGTTTCACATTCATTTGCAGCCACTCGTAATTCATGTGCTGTGGTTCATAGAATCACTGCCGTGGTTGCTGCCTGGGTGACCTTGGACAAGACTCAGTGTGGGCTCTGAGGTGGACCTGCCTTCCCAGTTTTAGTTGACTCTCCAGTTGCCCTGAGCCTGTATCAGGAACATGAGGCTGACGTCAACTTTGCCAGGCTTTCACTAAACACCTGGTAACATGTACATGGTAAGGATCAATAAATGCTGCCCTGTTCATCTTTATTGTCGTGGCGTCTCCATTTCCAGGTGTAGAAACTGAGGCATGATTAAGTGATTGACTTATCTAACCGTGGGGGCAGATCTTTGGGACCAGAGTTCTTGGAACCTAATTTTTTGGCCTGGGATGTAATCCATCTTGCAGAGCTGAGAATAGCAACCTCTTCAGTCTCAAATTAAACCAGCAGGGCTTCTCTTCTCCTGTAGACCCCTCCTGTGGCTCATCTCAAAGGGCGAGCACTGCCCCAGGCAGCAGAGAGGCCATGTTGTGTTAATTTGGAGACTCCCATTGCCCCAGTCTGATGTATTGATTCCTCTCCCCCTACCCCCGGGTTCTGTTGCTGCTTAAGTGGGGGAACTTATTTGTTTAATTTTTCTAAAAGAGTGTGTTCTTGGTAAAATTGGGAAAAACAAAAATACAACAAAACAAATACTTAGTAATTTTCTATAGGTACCCAGATTATAGTCAATATTTAGGTCTATTGCAGCCTTTTGGGGGGGGGTACATAAAACCATACTGTAAATCTGCTTTTTTTTTAATCAATTGCAATATTATAAACTTTTCTATACCATGAATAGTCTATCATTTTAGGTAATTGCATGCTATTTTGTCAATCTAGAAATGTTGGAATTTGCTTTTTGGTCATTAGGTGATGAACATCTTTGTACCTTTAGCCTCTTTCACACTTGATGAAAACTTTAAAAGCTCAGGTTAGTTCAGATAATGAGAGCTGAAAGCCCGCCTTTTGTACTTGCTGTGACTTTTTACAGAAGATAAATGAGTGAGACCCTGGGGTGTCATGTAAACAAGCTTTGGGCTGGTGATCCCTGTTGGCCCTGTGTCTTGCAACCCCCTTTCACATCTACTTAGGGGTCTCCAATTTAAGGGCTACATGGGCTTGGCTGACGAATGAGAAAAGCAGCGTGGATTCTGAGGGTCTGGTCCTTGCCTTGCCCTCCACCATTTTTTGCCTTGTGTGAATGTGAAGTTAGTGTTTCCAGATCTTCTGATTGTTGAGACAGTGGAAATCCCTATTTTCCAAGTGGACTGAATGGCCATCTCATGGACATTGCCCCAAACTCTGGGTCAGTGTCAGGTAGGCCAGCTCAAACACATTAGTCCTTGCTGCTTGGGGCTCTTTGGTAGACTATCCATTTCAGACTGCATTTGCCTTTTGACTAGCAAATGAAGCAAATATGAAAGGAGGAAGGGATCTCTTGCATGTTCTGAATGCCACAACCAGAATAAACAGTGTTTCCCTACTGTGGTTCTGGAGGATAGGGGAGTTGGGTTTAGGGGAAGGAGATGGCAGTTCTTGTACAAACACAGGCCACTGGAATGGGGGAGCACCTGCTGGGTGGGCCCCTCAGGTGCTGTGTGGCTGAGCTTCGTAAGAATGGGAATCTCAGCATGGAAAACTAACACAACCATTTTCCCAAGCTAAACATGGCCAGAGGAAGAAAAATGCTGCTCGAGATTCCCTAAGGGGAGCATTGGGCTGCAGAGACCAACACCATTTGCAGCTGGTTGGGGCCTACAGATACTTAGACTGTGTGAGAGCATCTTTGCAAAGAAATTTTACATCATAGCATCTAGAAAACGGTGAAGATGCACGTGAGAAGAATTTTCCTTCCAGAAGAACATCAAAGATCCCAGCTTAGTATTTCTTTATCACTGCACCTGACTCGTGAATGCAGACCCATTTCATATGCTTCTCAACTGCAGCATAGGTATTGTTCCTAAATTTAAAAATGAGATATTTCTTAACATGCAGATTTTTTCTCTTGTTCCTAGACTATCTGCTTTTCTCAGGCAGAATAATCCTGGCTTTCTTTTCTTTGTCCTTTTCACCTACAAGAAGCATTCTGTGAGAGCAGATGGTGCAAAGGGTTTGGTTTCTATAGAGCATTGTGATTTGTTATTGTTAACAGGGATTTGAGGTTAATAGCCTTCCTCTTTAGTGAAAGAGTTCCTCATTGCTAGAGAAATTTTTACTGTTAAAATGCCTCCTGTAAGAGTCTTTGTTGTGAACATTTGCTTTTGTCCAGAACTTTGTTTTCTCCCTGGGGAGCCGCCTCTCCCATCCCAGGTGGTTGCTGTGGGCTGCAGAAGTGGCTGCGTGTGGTGTAGACCTGTCTAGTCATGACAGGGAGAAGGGCTCTGGTCTACAGTGACTGGCTGAAAAAGTGGGCCGATCAGTGTCAACCCTGAGGTTAGAAAAACGGACTCAGACAGATCACCTTCTGTTTTAGGACTGCTGGTTATAAGGACTCTGAATGCCTAGAGAATTCAATGCCTCTGCTGCCACAATGCAGACAACTTGCCTAGGAATGAAGACCAGACAGCGGAGTAGACCAGGGGAGGGTCGGGCCAGAGGGCTGCCTGGATCCAGTTATGCCTGAAGTTAGCATTGTAGCTTGAACACATAGATTTATTCTTTCCTGCATTAGCAGCTAAATACCTTCTCAGGCTTAAATGCCCTGTTGTGTAAGAGTTAGACTGAGTTGCTTTCCTTTTGAGGTTGGGCCAGGCACCTTTGAATAGGGATAAAATCCAGGGAAACTCATGAAAGTTTTCTGATAGAAGTGCTAACTGTTTCACGATGCCACGATATTTACTTGTGATACTCTGAAGAACACTGACCTTGGGCATAAGATAAAAAGGGTTAGCTTGACACTTCTGGCTAATATCTTTAATTATTTCAGAGGTGTTGAAGTTGTTAGGACAGGGACTCAGAGGCCGAAAGTAACACCCCCTTCCCCACCTTTCTCTCCACCTATCACGAACAAATATATTTCAGAATAACCTGTTGTCAGGCTTTGTGCAGGAACAGTAAGTGTTTAATAGCAAATTGTTTATGTGGGCAGGAGAGTTCTAAACATGCTCAGCTTATTCAATGGCTGTTTATTGAATGGAAAGAATATAACCAACCCTGGCTCTTGTACACGCCTGCGGTTGCCAAAGCCACCTTAACTCCCTCTACTGACTTCACGAATGAATAAGCTAAACAAAAATGTTCCATTCTCAACTCGATGTCGCCATTTCTTCCTGCCAAGCCTAATGTGTGTACGCGTGTGCTTATTTTAGCCCACATACAGAGTAAATCGGAAGATTCCAAACTGTAGGCAGCTAATGGACCTTAAAAAGTGTAGGTGTTTCTCTAGAACTAGAATTCAGGAATCTGGCTTCAGTCCTTGGTGGCTCCTTTACCTGGACTGCTTGAAGCTGAAAGCCCCTGGACGTGCTTTGGCAGGGAGTTCACAACTTTCTTACATCTTGTGGAGATTTGTGTGTACTTCATGGGGAAGGCTTTTCACTGGGTTCTCAATGAGGTTCATGACCAAAAAAAGGTTAAAATCACCGAAAGTCCTAATGTTAGACTTTCTGACAGGCAACTTGGGGTAAGATAAGCCACCATAGTCGAGTTAAAATAGGCTATAGAAAGTGACAGATGGCATTTGCGGACTGGAATGTTGTTCACTGTTCAACTCTTAACTTGGTTTACTCCCTGGAGAGCTATGGTACTTATAAGAAACATTT
Organism: Galagoides demidoff; assembly: GCA_963574575.1. Lineage (NCBI taxonomy): Eukaryota > Metazoa > Chordata > Mammalia > Primates > Galagidae > Galagoides > Galagoides demidoff. Next base: position 2,493 of record CAUYQV010065273.1, on the reverse strand, counting down.
GAGCATCACTTAGGCAGCTATGAGTAAAAAGATAGAATGCTGCGTTCTCAGCAGCATTGGAGACAACCCTCAGCCCTCCTCTGCCGCCACCGCAGCCTCGACTCCCCCATAAGTTTGCCTTTGGGACTGAAATTTTCCATCCCTTTCAGCCTAGCCTTGGGTGTTTTGGGTAATATTCAGCAAATTTTCTGTGCTAGTTTAGACTGATGCACAGATAGGAAAATCAAAACTTTCTTTTTTCGCCTCTTTTTGTTCTAAAAGCAAAAACATCTTTAAAATGTACTTGGATCATTAATAGAATTTGAACTCTCAAAGTCAAAACTTTTCCACATGTTCTAAAGTCTCCCGGGATCATTAAAAGCAAACAAAGAAATTTGGGAGCGACCTAACTCATAACCTGGGGCTGCCAGTAAGCTGGGCAAAAACTTCTTAGCAAAACTTCTTTGGAGGTAGTTGCTGCATTTGAGAAACCTCTTGTTTTATATCCTTGCCTCCTATTTCGGGTTGGTGGGGTGGAGGGAGTTTGGGGTTGGGGTAATCCTGCCCTTCCTTATTCCTCTGTAATGTTGTAAGCTGTTCTAAGCATGTGGTGCTAATGGGTGTGATTTCTCATTTTGGGCAAGACATTACTGTAAGAATGTTCAGTTGCCCACCTGCCTTGTAGATTGTTAATGGCGTTTACAAAGGGAATTTGGAATCTCAGCAAGAAATCTCATTAACACAGCAAGAATCTAATAGATTCTAAAATTGTGTATGGACACTTGGAACCTTTTGAAACCCAGTGGTGCCTATTATTAGATCTGAATCATTTCACCAAACCTGGCCTTAGTATGCCCATTTGTATTATGGGGCAAAAAAGCGCCTTGTCTTTGTCCAGGGAGATAGACTGTATGGATTTAAGGACATGTTCATAGTGTGATTTAGATGCTAAAGACAAGATTCAAAGGCTGTCAGGCAGGCTGAGAACAAAACGTCTCCTACATAGATGCTTTTATTTTTTGATATTGGCCTTGTTACTATTTGTGAGCAAGTGTTTAATTTTTAGGATTCATCATTATCACAAAGAAAATTTAACAGCTGTCTGCTTAGCCAAGTGCATTAAGCACATGTGAGTTTGAATAATGACCGTAACAACACTGAATACGCTGGCTCCCATTTATGGGATCCCACCTCCCAGATACAGAGAACGAATCATTAGCACGTCCTCTTGCACTCCCCCTTCCTAAAGACCAGGGCGATAGGGAGATATTTGTTACTGTGCAAAGCTACTGAAGCTGAGCATGGTAAACAACTTGTTCAGAGTCATACAGTTAGTGAATGGTAAGGCCAAGGGCCCCACTATCTTCCCCACCATGTGATACATCCCCAGATAATATTGTGTCTCCATCAGGCTAATGCTTTTCATACTTAGTGTAAAATGTAATTTATTCCAACTGTCAGTTGTTTATGTAGCCCTCTTATGGCACTTAGATACCTGGGGCACTTGGTTTTTTTAGCAGTCAAGTGTGACTTGGTGAGGTGTCCCTAGGCCAAGAGAAGTTTACTAGGCTTGGGGGTTCAGTGCCTGGCTCTGTGGGAATTTCTTAAACTCTCATCAGATAAAGCTTTGCTTCACCAAAAGAGTTGTTTGCAAAATCTCCCTGTAGTAAAGTGAGAGAAACTTTCTCACCAGACGGTTTTGTTTACGTTTCAGGCCTAGCAGCATTTAATTGGTATCCGTTCATTGCGATTATGCAACTTGGGCTTAAGTTTTTCTCTCTCTGTCCCGCTTCCCTGAGCTGAATTACTTTTCTGTTTGAGTCAGAAGTGACTTTACTGCACCACGGCTGGTGCAAGAATGGTATGATGGTAGAGTAAGAAAAATTCGTGGATCGCAGATGATCGTGCGAGAGAGATAACAGGAGCAGCAAACCAAATACTGTAATTCCCGTAGACCTTTTGAGGCGAGGAAATAATTGGCATCTACAGTTGTTGAAGCCCTGTGGTGCGGAATTCCCATGGAAATAAACTGTTAGTAGAAGGTGGTTACACAGGGATGAGCTCCTTAAGCTGTCCCCAAGGACCCGATATCCAAATAGCTGAACTCCCTTCCAGCTATATATATTTAAGCCAGACCTGCCTGAAGTCATTCAGAGAGCTTTTTGGTGACCTTTAGGAAATTGACATATCTTACTGGTCCACCTGGAAGAGTGGAGGGAAAAGTCTAGGGCAGAAACTGGGCAAGCAACCAAGTGCTCCAGGTAGGAGTATTGGTGCAACGTTCGAGGTGAGGGGATGCCCTCAGCTTGTGGTGCCACGTTCATCGTTCCAGTCTTAATCTTAAATTTTTAATTCAGGTAAGATTCACCAGTTTATCCACTTAAATATACAGCTCAGGAGTGTTAAGCATCCTCATATTGTGAGACATATCTCCAGAACACTTTAATCTTTCACAACAAACCCCGTAACGATTAAATAACTGCTGCTCCTGCCCATCTCCAGCCACCACCATTC
>CAUYQV010065271.1:0-17737 GCA_963574575.1 Galagoides demidoff | reverse complement strand
TCCAGCTGTGGTCTCTGAGAGACTGAAGATTCGAGGTTCCCTGGCCAGGGCAGCCCTTCAGGAGCTCCTTAGTAAAGGACTTATAAAACTGGTTTCTAAGCACAGAGCTCAAGTAATTTACACCAGAAATACCAAGGGTGGAGATGCCCCAGCTGCTGGTGAAGATGCATGAACAGGGTCCAATCAACCATATATTTGAAAAAATAAAACTTTATTGAACAAAAAAAAAAAACTCACATATATGTACAGATCTCTTGGTGCAGTGTGATATGTCCTCGGTGCAGGGCATGGTCAGTCACCTCATCTCACCTGCCACACTGCTAATAAACACCTCTCATGGGAGTTCTCAACCTGGAAACCACTGGAAGTACGGAAGGTGCCTCAAATCCCTGAAATCAGACCCAAAGTAACCTTTGTGTGCCTCTGCATGTATGAACTATTGTGTGGCGAATGTCCACAACCCTTACCAGGTTTCAGGATTTTGAAGGATCCATAGAAGCTAGGAAGCACTGGCCTGTATTAACTTTCATACCTCTATGCTCTGGGCAACTCCATGGTGTGTGCTCAAAGGGACAAGCTAGACAGCATAAAATTACTCTTCTCTCCCTTATTCTACCAACAAAGGTTCCATCAAGTGCTAAAAGACAGGACCTTTGGAATCAGACTCAGGCCCAAATCCTGGCTCCTGTTTCCATGTTACAAAAGGAGTAATACCTGCTTCATAGGGTTGTTCTGAAGAGTAAATGAATCCTATGTGCCAAGCATCTGGCACACATAGCAGGTACCACTATCTGTTCATATCCTTGGATTCCTTTACTTTTAGTCAACTACTTTTGGCAACTGAGACAGAGTTGTATTTTGTCGCCCTTGGTGAAGTGACTTGGCATCATAGCTCACAGCAATCTCAAATTCTTGGGCTCAAGCAATCAATCCTCTTGCCTCAGTTTTTCATTTTTAGTAGAGATGGGGGTCTCACTCTTGCTCAGGCTGGTCTCAAACTAGTGAGATCAAGCGAGCCACCTGTCTTGGCCTCCCAGGGTATTAGGATTACAGGTGTGAGCCACTGTGCCAAGCCCAGTGGGATCTTCTTAAGGACAGGAATCAAGCCTCACCCTGAGTCTGCAACCCCTTTGGGCTCTGAGCCTCAGGACTCACTTCCTCCCTAATATAACCCAGTTGGCATCACACCTCTGGTTGTAGACAAATTAAAAGCAAATACACTGTAAACAGAGTCCTTACCAGGCTCTCTGGGTTGTGCCACTGGGAGGCCACAGGATAGGCCCTGGACCTGGAGAGGGTCTGCATGTGCCCTGCCCTTCTGATGCAGACCCAGGGTATCTCTAGCCACCTTTTCTCTTCCTCCACCACCACATGGCTAACAAGCCCCCTGCTGGACAGAACTTTCCTCCAGAGGTGGAGAATCACAGTGCCCAGTGTCCCCAGTGCACCAGCAACCCTTGCTCCATCCTTTTCCTTGGCCATACCCTCCCTCTCTGCAGCTGGTCCTCACCTTTTCCCTCCCACCCTCCCCTCACTCCCAGCAGACAGCTTCCCTTTTCCCCAGGGCACACCTCACAGACACACACAGCTTACCCCTCTGAGCACCCAGTCCACCTCTCACCAGGCTCAGGGAATGAGGTACTTGCTCAAGTTCCTGTGTTTTCTCCACACTGGGGTCTCCTTCCATCAGTCACAATTGCCTCCCCACCTCTAGCTTCTCCCTTCCACTGCCCCTCACCTCCACCAGTGAACAAGGACAACCACATTGTGGAGGGGCTAAGCAGCCCAGCTCCTGCATTTCCTAGCCCTGGGAACTCAGACAAGTTCCCCACCTCTGAGCTTCAGTTCCTGCATCTGTAGCACAGGGTAAAACAAATAGGGCACTGGGAAGATGAGATAATGTCAAAAACATAAAATGCCTAGGACTGGGCTTGGCAGGCAGGAGAGTGTTCACTGAATATGATCACTATTGCTGTAAGCCCTCAGCCGCACCCATAGTACCTGAAAGGGTACAAAGCTTCCATTAGACAATCAGGAATAGACACCAAGGATGCTCTCTACCAAATCATTGTTTACTCTTCTGTCAAATATCCTTCATTCTAAGTCAGGTAACCCCCAGACTCTGTCCTTCCTGGAGTCTCTGCCCACTCCCACCTGGGGCCTTGTTCTCCATCAGGCAGCTTTGTCTCACTTCCTAGCCCTCAGAGTGAACCATAGGCCATCCTAATGGGTCCCCTCTTGCTGATCACATTGACCTCCTAGTGCTCACTATACTAACAAGTTCGTAGCAAAGACCACGTCACAGCAAGAAGAACCACCTCTCTACAAAAAGTTGCTCAGGACTCTCCCATTCCCAAATATCCCTATGCTGCACTCTAGCTACACCTCACCTCTCTTCTTCCCATCTCAGTACAGCTTCTTGAAGAAGTTGCCAGCACTTCCGCTATTCTCTTCTAAACTTGTCACAGACTGCACCCAATCCCATAGCTCCAGCAGTGACAGCCTGTGGCCACTTCCATCCCTCTGAAGGCCTCACTTCATTGATGAGGTCAAGGTTGACCTCCTGCCCCTGGAACATTCTCCTCTTTGGTTTTCAGGATTCCACTTCCCCATCCTCCTCACCACTCTCTGACCATTCCACTTGATCTCTTGCCCCGTTTCCTTCTCCTCCACCAGTCACAGCTTTGGCTTACTGTTTCATCCCCATTCCCCTCTCTTTGGGTGACCTCAGGATTTGAAGTACCATGTATGTCCTGATGCCGAAGAATCTCTCTCCATAAGTTCCACACTCCCCCCAAACGTCCCTAAGACATTTGCAACTCAACAAGCAGAAAATAACCCCCTTCCTCCCTTTTCTCCCCTCCCAAGATCCTGGACTCCATAAGGAGCCTCACCTCCAAACATTCACCAGACCTTGCCCACTCCATCTTTGGGGAAGTTTAACAATTGAGTGGCCCAATGTGTTTAAGAGTGAAAGTGCAGGAAGGCCTGAATGCACTTCATTTCAAGGACAGAGCTAGAGGAGGAGCTCCTGAGCACAAGGGCAGGGCCAAGAAGCAGGAGCAGAGCAGGGCATCAGAAAGGGAGCACACCCACAGCCCTATCACACAGAGCCCAGGGTGGCCTGTGCCAGCTGCACCAGGCAGGCTGCGGGCACCCCCGCTCCCTCAGCCTAGGCCTCTACCAGTTCCTGACTGAGCTGGCCCAGCCCCCTCACAGGCACATCCCACAGCTTGCCCTTGCTCACCCCCCAGAATCCCCTTTACCATGCAGTTCACCCCTCAGTAACCTGTCCCAAAATAATTGGTTATGCTAGCTTGAATTTCTAGACTCCTTGCCCTGTTTCTCAGCATAACATTTCTCCATGTCAAGCTACCTCGACCTGCTAAATACCTATTTTCCCTCAAATCTTATCTTGACTCCCATCCTCCATCCCTCCCTTGCCCTGCCATAGTATTCTTATCATCTCTTGAACTTACTGAATACTCGGCCTCCTGCCTGGCCTCTCCCATCACCCCATTAGAGGGGTTCTCTGCACAACAGCCAGGCGATCTTGATAAATGCACATCTGGGATGAGGAACCGTTGGCCATTTAAAGCAAGGCAGTGATGAGGTTAAAGTCCAGCCCTGGGTGTAACACATAGCCCTCCCTGGTCTGGCCTCTGCCTGCCTCTTCAGCCTTGCTGCCACTCTCCGGGAACCCTAAACTGTTGGCATACCTCTGGCTTTGGCTGTGATGAAAGGGCATTCCCATTTCAGTCTATCACTTAGCTGATGTTTCAGGCTCTGGGTCTCTCCTCAGGAAGTCTGACTCTCTCAGGTTGGTGGGATTCAGGCTCCTGACATCATGCTGATGAGTCTGTTACTCTCCCAGAACCTCCCCAGTCCAGGAACCATAGTTTGCCCATCTTGGAACACAGTAAATGTTTGCATCAGGTTGGGTCCAACTAGGCCACAGGGGTCCACTGAAATTGGGATAATTCACAAAGTAGGGGCTGGTACCGCAGGTATTGCAGCACTCTGAGGCAAGGCCCCTGGAGAGTGTGGAGAGCTGAGAGAGGGAGCTGTGACCTATGATTGAGAGATGTGGCCAGCTCTGTTGGGAGAAAATGAGGAGTGGAGGGACAAACGTGAGTGTGACTCCAAGCTCACTCATTGATGCAGTTCAGTGAGCCTGTTACCAAGAAACACTTCCACCTCAGGTCAGTGCAGCAGAGAGAGCGAGCAAGCTACGAGGTCAGATGGTCCTACTTCACATCTCAGCTTGCCACTTGACTACAAGTCCCTTAACTCTTTTTAGCCTGGGCTTTCTCACTCATAAATCAGGGACAATGATGGCATGTCACTGTGAAGACTACTTGAAGAGAATATGCAAAACCCAGGTCAGCCTCCCAGGGCTCAGAGTAGGGCAAGAGGGACCCTAAGGGGAAAACTAAGACATCCAGACTAGGGCTCAATAAATGTCAGTTGACCAGACTTGACTGATGAGACATCTGAGCAGGGCTCCACAGGATGACTGACCACCATTCCAGGGAGAAAAGGACATTCCAAGAAAGGATGTGCAAAGGCACACCAGTGGTCTCGGCATGGCTTATGCTGGTATAAAGGCAGCAAAAGCACAGACAGGGGTGGAGAAACCATGAGCTAAGTAGAGGTCTCTGTGTGGGACAAAACCCTACCTCCATGCTGAAGAGACCAGAAGGCCAATCCCAAGGACTTCCTTCACTTGGGTTTTCAGAAGAGGAATTGGGTTTGGAGAAGTAGAATGGTAGACGTTCACAGAGGTAAAGAAAGACTCACACTCTTCATCTAATAAGTAATTCAGCAAACACTGAGAACCCACTCAGTACTGGGTGCTAAGTGCTCCATGCTGAGCTGAGGCAAGGCACCAGCCCCAGGAAGCCCCCTGTCAGCCAAGTGCAGAGAATGAAAGACAGAGGTCCATTTCCTTGCCCAGAGTAGATGGCTAAGTTGTGGAGTGACAGGAAAAAGTGCTGTTAAGTAAGGCCAGGGGCCAGCTTTAGCAGGAAACACTCACTGCTCTTGGTTTGCGTCAAGGAGCTGAAGAAGCTGACCTAAGAGGCAACTGGAAACAACTCCAAGTATCTGCAGTGGTCATCCAACAGACGCTTCCGGAAAACTATTTTAATAGCTGAGGGAGGGCATGTTACCAAGAAATACTTCTACCACAGGTCAGTGCAGCAGAGCAAGAGAGAGCAAGCTATGAGGTCAGGTGGTCCTACTTCACATCTTAGCTTGCCACTTGACTACAAGGCCCTTAACTCTTCTCAGCCTGGGCTTTCTCACTCATAAATCAGGGACAATGATGGCATGTCACTGTGAAGACTACTTGAAGAGAATATGCAAAGTGCCCAGCAAAAAACTGATACAAAGTAAGCCTTCAGTAACCTAGTTTCTCTTCTTTGTTCCTTCTCCAATGTACTACAAAACCAGGCTGAAAGACAGGTGACTTCTGCCTCCAAGAGCTGCCTCTGGTGGGCAGCTAAATTGTCACAGTCACTCAGCAGTGTGCTGAGACTGGATTGGAGCTCTGGGATAGAGGAGCAGATCTACAACGCTCTGGAAGGAAGAGGAGCACCGCATCCATCATTGGAGAATGGGCAGCACTTTGTGAAAACCAAAAAGGAAGACGAAAAAGGAGGGAAAACCAATAGGGACTCCAAAGTTGAAGATTTATGAGGTAGGAAGGTTGCTGGTGCTATGGCTTACAACAGTGCTGGGAAGTAAGGGCTGGGGCAGAAACCAAAGCTCTGAGAAAAGCCTCCAGCCAATGTGACCCAATACATGAGCCAGCACCTGAGTCCAAGCTAAAGCCTTGGCCCTAGATCCCCAGCCCTAGGCATTTGCACATGCACTCACGTGGACCAAGTCTCCCCATCTCACTCTGTGAGCCAAATGACCCCCCCATCTCTGATGGCTGTGACTGTGTCAGCCTATTTCTCAACCCTTCAGAAAGCTCCAGCCTTTTCTAAACTCTCCATCCCCTGCTTCAGCTTGAGGTCTCAAATCATGGCAATGGGTAGATACAGAAATGCAGAATTTCATGGATTTCAATGTGGCTTCATTCCTATAATTCATGAACCACTGGTTCACCATAACTCCCAGAGGCTCTCTCTTCTTTACACACAAAAGGTCCTACTCATACACCAGGGTTTCTCACCCTTGATACTATCAACACTTGAGACCAGATTAATTCTTTGTTGTAGGGGTGTCCTGTGCACAGCAGCACGACCAGAGCATCCCTGGTCTGTACCCATGAGATGTGGCGACTAGCAATGTCTCCAGACGTCGCCAAAGCTGAGAACCATTGCCTTATCTCTTGCACAGCTTTTTTCCTAAATACAAAGAATAAAAAATTCAACTTTTGTCCATCAGTGAAAAGGGTGGGGAAAAAAGGCAAAGGAAAGTGGAGAAGCTTTGTTGGTGAGAAGCAACCAGCAGACCAGGGTACTGAGAACACTGCAGCCAATTCATGGTGACACACTGTCACTTTCCATCATATGCTCTCTTCCTCTTTCTTCTCTGCTTACTCCTTTTCTTTCTGTCCCCTGCCTATACCTGAGGACTGCTGATTGCTTCCAAGAACATCATTTAAAACCAATAAACTTGAGCTAAGGAGGGAGGTATGTAAATCTTTCTTACCCCTCTGTTCATCCAATAGATAATTGCCCTGGCCTGAAGTAATTCCTCCCCTCTGGAACTCTGTAGAGAAAAGTTCTTCAGATGCCACCTTGAAACTCCTTGTATTGATTGCTGTCTGAACACTTGAACATATTAATCTTTGTGTGATTGGAAGCAAAATTAGAATAGGGCACAGTATTTTATATTTGGAAAAGAAAGGAACCATGTTTCAGTAAAGGGCTCTTTTTTTATGCCTGGCTAGTCTTGTGAAAAGACTTCAAAAGTAAAGCCCCAAAGCCACACCTCATCAAGAGTTCTTTGCAAGAAAGCATACATTAATTTTTGGGACACGAATGTGAACTCTGATTTAACTGGGTTATCAGTCTAGACTTGGTCTAGGAAGATATCCTATGAGCAGGAAACTCTGGGCATCTGGCCAGTGTGGGTAAAGTCCATGGGGTAAAGACATGCAAGCCTGTCCAGGTCCTTATACACCCTGCTAATGTCTTAATTTGTACCATCCCCTATATTAGACATCTATACACAGACTCCTAAATTGAGAATCCAAAATTTAACCTTTGAGCTCTCAATATTTTTGAGAGCATCTACTGAACACTTGTTATAAAGCTATGAACAAGACAAAGATTGCTTCTCAGCCCCTGGGAGTTGCCCAATTCCACAGTGGTGTTAAGTGCTTTGCTGGGGAGGGACTAAGCACAGCACGGGCCCTACAGAGGAAGAAAAAGAATACTGGGCCCAACTTTAGCACTTACTCAGTTTTCTATCGTTAAAATAAGGACACTAGCTCTACCTACCACCCAGAGTTGTCATTGGGGCCTGGAGTCACAGAAGTTCACCTGGAAGAAAACTTTATCAATAAGCATGAAGTAAGAGCACAATAGTGAAAGCATTATGCAAAGTGGAAAGTGATCCACAGAGAAAAAGGTCTGCCAATAATGATGTTTGGAAATCACCCAGATCCCATTGAGGAAGCATCTACTTAGGAGAGGAAAGAAAGAAAAGGCAGCAAGGTAGGCTCTGAAGCTTCCAGATCCCGTGGGGAATTCAAGGCTCGGAGATGAGGTTTTAGACTACCACATCACAAGCAACCTGCCTCCCTCTCACTCACCATCACTGCACACCCAAACCACCCAGTCACCACACCTCAGGAAGTCATGTTCCTCAGGGCAGCTGAGGTTCTCCTAACTTCACCAGCTACTCTGCTTCCTGCCCCTTCAGGCTGGATAGGTATAGCCCCATTCAGAAGTGTTTTTTGTTAAGTTCATTATATTTTTAAACTCAGTGGTGAAAAAAAGTGGTTAGTGATGCTTTCAGATGCAATGAAGAGCCTGACTGGGAATTAGAAAACCTGAGTTCTGTTAATTTTATATGTAAAATTCGAGGAGCTCCCTAGCCCCAAGTCTACAGGATCATAATAAAGAGTCCAAACAACAAGGGTGGGAGTTCACCTTAGCTTTGTTTTGAAATAAACTGTTCTCAAGCCACAGGTAGGTCAACTCCAATAAAGCCTTGCCTTTAGAGAATGGCACCCTATGCATTCCTGACCCTCCTGTCTCAAAAAAGAAAACTCAAAGTACATACCAGACTAACAGTAGTTACTTAGGGACACAAAGTTCTACTTTCCTTTAAAACCTCACCACAAACTGGAACAGAAGTAATCTATTAATTTAACACTGACTGCCTACCCAATGTGTGACAGATGTTGGGAATACAAGGTTTAAAGAAACAATACAACCATGCTCCTAAACTGGAAGGGAAGAATACAACTCAAGCCAGGGCCATGTGAACAGAGAAGGGGAGAAGAGAGAGGCAGAGCCAGGAGCTAGATGTGGTCAGCAGGGAGTGCTCCTTCCATTTGAACCATCCAGTTGCCAGCAGCACATGGACACACGGAATGCCACAGCTCAGGGCCCACGCTGGGGAATGGCCAGCAAAAAGTATTTCTTTTTTTTTTTTTTTTTGAGACAGAGTCTCAAGCTGTTGCCCTGGGTAGGGTGCCGTGGCGTCACAGCAACCTCAAACTCTTGGGTGACTCCAGGGTAGCACAGTGAGATTCTGTTTCGAAAAAAAAAAAAGAAAGAAAATACATACATACACACACACACACAGAGAACTGTATAACTATTCTCAATTACAAAGACCCAGCCTGGAGCAATGAAATCCACAGATAACCCTAAAACCTCATTCAAAGCAAGGATTTCATTATTCTTTACAAGCACACTGATGAGTTGATACAGTTGGCTGACACAGTGCCAGTGAGATACAAGGACAAATGAGAGCTCCACTCCAACCTGTGTGAGTCTGCCTCCTCACAGGCATCAGCTGTGGCCAGCCAGGATGAGCACTGGGTTAGCCTGTGCAGATGGGACAGCACAGCCCACTCCTTGCCCAGAAAATCTACTGAAGGCCAGCTCCTGTGAAAGAAGGTCTCTCTTTCCCTCCTCTTCCTGTGCCCCGCCACCCCTTGGGAGCTGGTACAAGTCCAGAGTGAGGAGCAGGGAGGATGCCTCTGATCACACACTAGATCACCAGTCCTAACTGACCAAGAGCTACCTCTATTTGGCATGTAAACATTTGGCTTAAATCAATTGCCAAGTTTCATAATATCCAAGGTTATCACAATTACCAACAGCTCTTGTGAAATTCTCAAAATAAAAAGTTCAATTTTCATTTTAAAAAATACCTGTGCTATGTCTTATGAGATATCCTGTCATTAATATCAAGCATATTACAACACGCTATCACTTTTCTCTCAAATCTGGCTGGGAACCAGTGGCTTGATGCTGAAAGTTGAGAAGCAACCTCATCACTGCTTTAAGCCCAGGAAACCCAAGTGATTATTTTGCTAAAGAAAGTATCCAAAATGCCAAGGAGAAGTGGATTGTGATCCATAACCATCCTCCAAGTAGAAAAGAATAAAACAAAGTCCCACAACTTTTTAAAAAAGATTGAATTACAAAATTACAAGATAAAAAGAAATGCAGGTTCTAGTACCGATTTGAATTTCAGTTAAGCATTTGCTCTCAATATCATGCAATTTTTGTCAAAAACAAGAGTTCTCAGCCACTGTGAAAGAACATGTGAAAACAGGAAAAGCAGCCAAGAGAGACAATAAGAGGACTGAGCAAGGACTCTAAGGCGGCTGTGCACAGGTGAGGTCTAAGTGAAAGCTGTGGGATCTTGCCCCCAGGGGCCGCTGGCTCCCTGCTGAGGGAAGGGCTCTCGTCCTCATTCTGACACAGGAGGAGGCATACCTTAGGTGAATTCTGTCTAAGGGTGGCTGTTGCCCTCATTAAAGCAAGACTGAGCTTCAGATTTTCAGGAGGGAACCATCTATCACACAGCAAGTGGCCTGCACACCTCTGCTAGAGGTAGTTGGCTTCATGAGGGTTGATGGTGGTAGGACACTTTGACCAAATCTCCATTTGCAGCCAAGGCATGCCCTACAAGGTGGTTGGGGCCAGTCAGTGTCAGGCTGGTCCTCAGGAATTACCCTTGCTGGCCAGGTCTTCTGAGCATCAAGCCCTCCTACAGTAGCTCCAGATCCCCAAAAGGCTATGGCTTGCCCAAAGCCAAATGGCTGGCTAATAGCAGGGTCCTGACTGGAACCCAGTACTTGCAACTACAACCGCTGACCTAGAGCTCCTTCCCCCAGATTTCTTCAGCAGCAGTCCAGCAGGAGTCAAAGCAAGAGAGGAGCTGGACACTTCAGCAAAGAAACTGATGAAGTTTATGAATCCAGAGAGATGAAGCACTTTGACCTGTCAGGCAGCAGCTTAAGGGCACAGAAGGGAAAAAAACAAAAGCAAGTTTATACTGACAGAGAAACATAATCTGTGATTATAAATATTTCATGGGCAAAGAAAGTGGTACTGGCTCACAGACTGGGGTGGGGAGGGTGGACAGCAAATTAGATCCCGGCTTGCAAAGTGATAGGGCAGCTGGAAAAGCAGCAGAGCTGAGGCTATTCTGGGCTGTGCTGTGAGGGCTTGCGTCACAGGTCCTGGCCACCCGGCTTTGTTGAAACCATGGCCTTCAGCAGTCAGCACAGAACACCTTGAGAGGAGGATTTAAGACCATGGAAGACCAGAGAAGGCGACAGAGAGTCACTTGAATGACTTTGGTGAACCTCAACCGCAGGGAGGCGGGTGAGGGGACGCAGCAGAGCAGCCAGCACCCTGCAAGCACGTGAAAGGAAGAAAATGCTTCCTGCTGACTAAGAGCAGAGGAAGAAGTGAGCCCGACCCCAGAAAGCAAGTGACTGAAGCCAGAGGGCAGCTTGGGTCAAGCTGCCCTGTCAGACCAAAGGTCCAGCCCCTGAGCAGGGCATGCCAGAGTTGAGAGCAACAATCCTTTCTTCTCTTTGCCTCAGGCCAGGGTCTCTTCCTCCTACAGGCTTTAGGAAGCAGCAGGGAAATTAAGAGCCTACTGAGTAGTATCAGCTGCTCCAGCTGGAAAGAAACTCTCACCACTGGCAAAGCAGACCTGGGTTTTAGTGTGATTTCTCCTCCTTAGCCACGTCTAACCACTGCAGCAGAACACGTCAGCCTCAGATTCTACCAGCACTTCCAGAGGGCCAGATGGAGAGGGATATCAGCTGCTAAAGAACCCAGAGTACGATGAATCAGCTTAGTCAGAGGAGCCCTGGGAAGCAGCACACTCCTCCACTGGAAGATGGAAAACCAAGAGCCTCTGCTTTGTTGCAGTTAAGGCTTAGCGGGCAATAGGCTCCTAGGTGTGCCCACAGAATTCAGGAAAATCAGAACAATCAGCCTCTAGAATCACAGCTAGTCTAAACTAAGTCAAGATGGAAAGACAGACCCTGTAATACTGTAGGAAGACCCCGAATTGGGTCTGGCTTTGAGACCAGCTCTATTATTCATCAGTTGTAGCATCCTGAGAAATCACATTACCTTTGAAATTCAATGTCATCTAAAAAAATGCAACCAATAGGGGCGGCACCTGTGGCTCAGTGAGTAGGGCACTGGCCCCATACACTGAGGGTGGCGGGTTCAAACCCGGTTCCGGCCAAACTGCAACAAAAAATAGCCAGGCGTTGTGGTGGGCACCAGTTACTTGGGAGGCTGAGGCAAGAGAATCGCCTAAGCCCAGGAGCTGGAGGTTGCTGTGAGCTGTGACATCATAGTGCTCTACCAAGGGCGACAAAATGAGACTGTCTCTAAAAAAAAAAAAAAAAAGGCGACCAATGCCTAAGAAATCCAAGGACTATAAGAAACACCAAGAACATACATATACACAAATGTTTTTAAAATATACTATTATTCCAATTTATACTCAGCTACCCACTTGATATCCCTTAGGATATCTCAAAGCCATCTACATTCAGCTTTCCCAAGACTGCTCCTCCCCACTTACTCAGGAGCTTCTCCTAGAATACCCTAGTTCACTGTCAGCCCAACCAATCATCCAGGCATGGAAGCCAAAAACCTTGGACCTACCCTTTGCCACTGTATTACCCATTACCAAGTCCAGTCAATTGTACCCCCTAATAGTGCCCACTTCCTTCAACCACCATCCTACGGCAAAGCCCACATTCATCCATTCTGGCCTCCCCAAGCCATTCTTTGTAGAGTAAATCTAACCATGTCTCCCCTCCAGCAGCATCCCATTGTACTCAGGAAAAAAATCTTCAGGGCTCACGAAGCCATGCTCCCCTTCTGGCCTCATCTCACACTATGCTCCCGCTTGTTCTCCCTGCTCCTGCCACACTGGCTTTTTCTTTTAATCCCTGGCATTTATCCATCCCCTCCTGGTATAGGGTTTGTGTACATTATCTTCCCTCTGCCTGCAACATTTTCCCCTTTTCTCCCACCTAGCTAATGCCTTTTCACTTAATTTCACTATGGCATAAAATCCACAAAAGTGAACAGCTCAAGAATTATTCCCAGATATCTATACTCATGTAACTTTCATGCAAATCTAGATTTAGAATGTTCCCAAGCTCTCGAAGTTTCCCTTTGCCTCTTCCTAGTCTACACCCACCTCATCTCCAGATAACTTCTTTGACTTCTATCACAATACCTATACTCAGACTGCATGTGATACAACCCTAAGGAAAGCTCCTATTGAGCTTTGTCAGAAGAATTATTTGATTCATGTCTGTTTTCCTGGAATATCCAGAAGGATGGGGCCACACCTGCTTTTACTCACCTTTGTTTTCTCAGTACTGGCCATTGAAGTCATGATAACAGGAACTAGCTAATAGCTACCAAGTGCTTATAACTGCCAAGTACTGTTCAAGCACTTTATAGGTACTAACTCATTTAATCCTCATACCATCCCTATCAAGTAGGTATCATGTCCCCATTTTACAGATGAGGAAGATACAGAAAAGTGAAAATAATTTGCCCACTGCCATTAAATAGAAAGTCAGGGGCGGCACCTGTGGCTCAAGGATTAGGGAGCCAGCCCCTTATGCCACGGGTGGTGGGTTCAAACCTGGCCCTGGCCAAAACCTGCAAAATAAATAAATAAAATTAAAAAAAAATAGTAGGTCAGAGAGTCAGTATTCAAAACCAGGCAGTTTGACTATGCAGCCTGTGTTCTTAACCATTACACTAAGCTAATTCTCAGACGCCATTGAGATATTTAATGAGTATCTAAAATACTTTAAATGAATGAATTTACAAATGAGTTGATGTGATTCCACTAAAGGAACTAAGGGAGGGTCCCAGGAGTGCCCAACCTGTGGCTCAGCAGCATGCTGATTTTGTGAGGACTCCCCCCTCCCCTATCTGTGGTGTCAGGTATCAAGTATGCATGAACCTTTCTTGGCTAATTAGCTTTCATTTGTGTTTGTGTATTTAATGTGTGGCCCAAGACAATTCTTATTCTTCTAATATGCAACAGAAAAAAGGTTTGACACCCCTGCAAATCTTCCCAAGCAGACCAGTGAATAGAAGATAAATGTTCACTGAATTACCTGCACAGGCCTGAGAATGTACCATCTGACATGCTTGTTTCTGCAGCAGTCCAAGGAGGAAGCTCTGCGATTGGACACATAGGAGCATTCTCGTAGACACTCCAGAGTACAGAAAAGATCTGTCTGTGCTTTATTGCAGCCTCAATGTTCCATTAAATAAGCCCCTCTGCTCTTATTTTATAATAACCCAGTACTCTTTATAACCATTTAAACTCTCAAGCCCTTCAATACAGGAAGAGGATATGTGGGATGAGAAAAAATAAAAACAAAATATTTTGTTTAGAAAGCAACAGACTCCATGGTAAATTTATAAATTGGTGTTTGGTTTCTATCTCAGTTTTAGAGTTTGACAGTCCTGGATGAACTCATGTTATATGGTCCAAACAAGAAAGGCAAGGACCCAGACCCCAGGACCAAGGCCACCTTTTAACTGCTATAGTGTCATTTACCTCCCAACCACACCCCAGAACTCTCAGAAAGAAAACATACATGAAAATGTTTATTCTCTCACAGAACACTATTACTGTTATCCAGTGTGAAGGGAGCTATGTGGCTCCCAAGTTCCCTCTCAGCAAAGGTGTGGTTCTCAGAACTGCTTCATCAGTGAGCCTCCTGCAACTAGAGGCCTGGGTTCTGATCACACAAAGTTCTGAGCAATGGCCAGCACCTTGGAATACTCGCCTTCCTTCCGGCGCAGACTGGTGGGAATGGGTGTCTTAATTCGGGTCCCCACAGGGTTCCCATTGTCCTCAATAAGGACCACATTGTTGGAGTCGAACCTGGGGGTCATTTGGGGGCCAGGCATGCGATGCCCCACAATGAGTGCCTTTTTCTTCTGCCCCTTGATGGCCAGCAGTATCCGGTCGCCCACCTTGCCCACTCCATTCTTGGTGTAGACATGGATACACCGAGGAGGGCGATGGTATGGGGTATTCCCCAGGGCACTGTTGTCCACCACTCGCACCCGTGTCATCTTCTGAATTGCACTGAGGCTCCCAGTGGTGCTGGCAAGAGAGAAACAAAAGTCTGCAATCTGTATCTCCCCTGATCAGGGCACATGAACAAAGAAAGAACAAGGGCTAGGGTGAGAGCACATGTTAGCAACACACACATACACACCGAGCAGAAAGCGTTCCAGTAGGGTCAACAGAAAAAGACTTCAAGAGGACATATTTGTACCCCAAACAGTTTCCTTACAATTGAGAATTTCAGTTGTAGTATCAACATCTCAGCTTGGGGGGGTGGGAGAAGTGGCTCATGCCTATAATCCTAGCATTCCAGGAGGCTGAGGCAGATGGATTGCTTGAACTCCTGAGTTCAAGACCAGCCTGAGAAAGAGCAAGACCCTGTCCCTACTAAAAATAGAAAAACTAGCTGCACTTTGTGGTGGGTGCCTAGAGCTACTTGGGAGGATGAAGCAAGAATATCACTTGAGCCCAAGAATTTGAGATTGCTGTGAGCTATGATACCACTGGCACTCAACCCAGGGTGACGGAGTGACACTGTTTTTAAAGAAAAAAAAAATAGATCTCAGTTTGGATGGGTTTTAAAGAGAATCCAATTCTTCTGTTATAATAAACTTCAAGGCAGCCTCGACTTTAAGCTGTCAGTTTCCAAAAGAACTCTGAAGACTTAAAGGAATCCCTCATGGGCCAGGTCTCACTCATTGATGATCCTGCAAAACCTACTTCCCCAGAATACATTCATTCCCAAATTTTCTTAGCTATGTGTTAATAGAAACTGGAAGACATGAGAGTATATTCACTAGGGAGCCCCTTTACATGACATAGCAGAAACTGAAAGTGAAGGTAACAATCTTTTGTTTTCGTATGTTTTTCCCTACTAGAGAGAAATTTTTTAGAAGAATATTATAAAAAGGAGAGAAGGTGCCGGGCACGGTGGCTCACACCTGTAATCCCAGCACTGTGGAAGGCTGAGGCAGAAGGATTGCTTGAACTCAGAAGTTCCAGGCTTGTCTGAGCAAGAGTGAGACCCCAACTCATGAAAAAAAAGGAAAAGCCCAGCTGGGAGCCACCGCAAGAACCTGTAATCCCAGGGGCTTCAGAGGCTGAGGCAGCAGGATGCCACAGCCCAAGTCAGAGGTTGCAGTGAGCTACAATGCCACTGCACTCTGCTCAAGGCGTAAGGTAGAACTCTGTCTCAACAAAAACAAGGCAACTGTGCACATATGTTCATCCCAACCCCCAAATCCCCTTTAAAAAAAAAAAAAAAAAGGACGGAAGGTATAATTAAGCAAGCTGATTACAGTGGGATTTCTATTTTCCTGATTCTGGCACCCTAAGTGCTAGTGTTCCCCAGGGTAATCCTGGGACCTTGTCTCTCTTTCTACATGACTACTATGCTGCCAACTAGTAAATGCCACCTCTAGCCCCATCTCTTTTCTATTTTCTAGCCCTATATATTTCTATTTTCCTGTACTCCCTACAACATGTTCTACAGGTAGTACAAACTCAGTAGATCCCAAACTGACTTCACTGTCTCCCCTAGCGAACCTCCTCTTGCTACCGCATTTCTTATCTAAATAACAGCTTCTCCAGAAACACCAGTTCCCAAGCCATAAACCTCTCTCTACTAGTACCCACTGGCTGCCCAGGCCTGCTGATGCCACCTCCTAGGCACCTATGTCCTTCTTCTCTGCCCCTACTGACAAATTCCTTCAGTTAGCAGTTCACGCTCTTACACCAAGACTGTGACATTAGTGTCCTAACTAGCTCCCACTGTACCTCACTCTGCTGACAAGGTGCTGTCTTTAGAATACAAAGCTGAAGGCCAATCACACATGCCCATAGACAAAAGAATCACCTGAGCCCAAGAGTTCAAGACCAGCCACAGCAACATAGCAAGACCCCATCCCAATTTTTAAAAATAAATTAATTAAAAAGAGAATATGAGGCTTGGCACCCATAGCACAGTGGTTGCGGCAATGGCCACATACACCAAGGGTGGTGGGTTCAAACCTGGCCCTGGCCAGCTAAACGACAATGACAACTGCAACAAAAAATGGCCGAGTGTTGTGGCAGGCTTCTGTAAGCCCAGCTGCTTGGGAGGCTGAGGCAAGAGAGTCACTTAAGCCCAAGAGTTTGAGGTTGCTGTGAGCTATGACGCCATGGCACTCTACCCAGGGCGACATAGCAAGACTCTGGCTCAAAAAAAAGAGAATATGAAACTGATGCAATTCCCCTGCTTAGAACTGTTCAGTGGTTCCCCACTGTTGACACTGCCAATAATCTGGCCTCCATTTTCTGAGGCTACACATCCACTCTGTGCACCATCAGCCGGGACCTGTGAGAGTTCTCTAAGAACACTCCACCTCTCAAACTTCCCTGAAGGCCTGGACAAGATCTGCTCCCACTTTCCTTCTGGAAAAGCTGCCTCTTCTCTTCCTCCTCCTCCTGCATTAGTAGCTTCCCTTTCAGGGCTTCTGAAGCCCTATGCAAACCCGTGGGGGATTCTTTGTCTTTTTTTTTTTTGAGTTTTACTGTGTGGCCCTGGCTTGAATGCAACAGCATCACCATAACTTACTGCAACCTCAAACTCCTGGACTTGAGTGACCCTCCAGTGACCCTCTGAGTGACCCCAGACTCCTGAGTAACTGGGACTCCAGGTGGCTATTTTTTTCTATTTTTAGTAGAGACGGGGTCTCACTCTTTTTCAGACTGGTCTTGAACTCCTGAGCTCAAGCAGTCCTTTCTTCCTGTCTCTACCTCCCAGGGTGTTAGGACTATAGATATGAGCCACCATACCTGACTGTTGTCACATTTTCTTTTCTTTTTTTTGGAGACAGAGTCTCACTATGTTGCCCTTGGTAGAGTGCCATGGTGTCACAGTTCACAGTAACCTCAAACTCTTAGGCTTAAGCAATTCTCTTGCCTCACCCTCCCAAGTAGCTGGGACTACAGGTGCTCGCCACAACACCTGGCTATTTTTTTGTTGCAGTTGTCATTGTTGTTTAGCTGACCTGGGCTGGGTTCAAACCTGCCAGCCTGGGTGTACGTGGCTGGTGCCATAACTTCCGTGCTACAGGAACCAAGCTGACACATTTTCTTAAGTTATTTATTTATTTATTTTTTTGAGACGGAGCCTCAAGCTATCCCCCTGGGTAGAGTGCCA
>CAUYQV010065268.1:0-10490 GCA_963574575.1 Galagoides demidoff | reverse complement strand
AGTGTGCCATGGCATCACAGCTCATAGCAACCTCCAACTCCTGGGCTCAAGTGAGTCTTGGGTCCGCCTCCCAAGTAGCTGGGACCACAGGCGCCCGCCACAACGCCCGGCCATTTTTTTGGTTGCAGCCATCATTGTTGTTTGGCAGGCCCAGGCTGGGGATTCGAACCCGCCACCTTAGGTGTATGTGGCTGGTGCCCTAGCCGATTGAGCCACAGGCGCCGAGCCAGAAGACTGGGTTTTTAAAGAGGTAGGTAAGTTAAAATTATTCTAGGTCGTTAGGATGAGCTCTAATCCCATATGACTGGTTCAGAGGAAGACCCTCTGGAGACAGCAGAAGACAGACATTGACAAGCCGAGGAGAAAGGCCTCAGAAGGAACCCATGCGCCTGCATCTTGATCTTAGCCTTCTAGTGTCCAGAATTTTGAGAAATGTCAAGCAACCCGGTTTGGGACATTTTCCAAGGCAGCCCTATTGCTAATATAGTTACATCTTACAGATCTGTAGCACAATGGCTCCCTCAGGGTGTGGACATTGATACAGGAGATAGAACATTTCCATCAGGGCAGGACGGGTCACACTGCTTTTGCCTTCCACACCCTCTTCCTCCATCTCTAGCCCATCCTCAAACTCTGTCAACCAATAATCTATTTGTCATTTGTATAATCTTATTATTTTAAGAATGGTAGATAACTTCAATCATGAGTTTGCTTATCAATGTGCCTATTGAAGGAAATGTGTGTTGTTTCCAGTCGGGGGTATTATGAATAAAACTGCTATGAATATTGACATACAGCTTTTGATGTGAATGTAAGTTTTCATTTCTCTAGCATACGTGCCCAGGAGTGCAACAGCTGGGTCAAACAATACTTGAATGTTCAGTTTTTAAAGAAATTGCCAAACTGTTTTCCAGAGTGGCTGCACCATTTTATTTTTTTCTTTATTGTTGGGGATTCATTGAGGATACAAGAAACCAGGTTACACTGATTACATTTGTTAGGTAAAGTCCCTCTTATAATTGTGTCTTGCCCCCAACACCCCTCCCACCTTCCCCCCTCTGTTTTTACCTTCTTCCATCTCCCTTCCTCCTTCCTTCTCTCTGCTCTCCCTTTCCCCTACCCCCCCAATTCCCACCAACAAGGTATGGGGAATCCATTTTTTTCCCTCCTATCCAGCATTTGGCATTATCACTGCTTGTTACCTTAGCCTTACTAACCGGTAGGTAGTAATAGTTCATTGCAGTTTCAGTTTCTATTTTCCTAATAGCTAACCATGTTGAACATCTTTCCATGTGCTTACTGCAATCTATACATCCTCACTGTTCAAATGCCTTTTAGGATCTTTTGCCCATGGCCTAATTGGATTGTTTGTCTTTTTCTACTGTTGAGTTTTGAGAGTTCTTTGTATTTTCTGGGTACTCATCATTCATCATATGTGTGGTCTGTAAATCTTTTCTCGCAGTCTGTGGCTTGTCTTTTTATTCCCCTTAACAGGACACAAGTTTTAATTTTGAGACAGAGTTTTACTTTGTTTTTCTGGGCTAGAGTGCAGTGGTGTCATCATATCATACACACTACAACCTCATATTCCTGGCCTCAAACAATCCTCCTGTTTCACACTCTGGATTAGCTGGGACTACAGGTGTGGGTGTCCATGCCCAGGTAATTATTATTTTTTTTAAGAGATGGGACTTTGGTCTTTCTCAGGCTGGTCTGGAACTCTTGGCTGCAAGTAATGCCCTCACCTCAGCCTTCAAATTGCTAGGATTACAGGCATGAAACACCATACCTGGCTCAAAAATTATAAAATTTTAAAAGATAATAATTTATTTTTATTTTTCTTGCCTCTTATTTTTGGTATTAAGTCTAAAAATGCATAGTGGCATAATATCTACTTAGAGATTGCCTGGAATGGCCATTTGTTTAAGAACATTTGTTTTCGAAGTAACAGTTTGGGAGAATTACTCCTTCTAAAATTATGGATGGACAATTGCACATAGTTTATTATTCAGAGTGTGTGTTACATATAGTTATTTCTATCATTTTAAATTTTACATAGAAATGAAGACAATTTGTTCCTGTTGTTTTACATATATGCTGGTAACCAAAATTTTAATTAAGAATTGGTTCTAATAATGCTGTAAAAATTTATCAACTTCGACAGACTTGCTCAACTATAAACATAGGTGCGTTAGAGTTAACATATCCTTTTAAGTTTTAACCTTTCTGGTAATAATCTTCTAGCTTACTTGGAGCACACCTCTCCCTGTTACTGAATGTCTATGCTATTCATAGTAGAGCACTGTTTATGAGCATTTTAAGATAACTGCTGTACATCAAATTCAATAAGGATGCTTTTATTCAAACATGTGTTTGTATAATGCAAAACATAGTATTACAGTAATAACATAACAGACTGTTACTAACAATTACCATATTTTATATGTAGCACTGACCTGATTTGCTTTTATTACTTGAAATTCTGGTAAATAATTTGCTGGGAACAGCAACTCTAGGCAGTGGTAGGAAATCATTATTCCACAATTTTATTACATCATCTATGAATTTACAGAAAGGCAGTCGATATTTAAAAATCAATTTATCTCTGTGACAGAGGAACATTATTTCCTTGTCTACAAATACTAAGACACTTAGACAAATATGAACTCAACTGCTCAACTTTTTAGCATTGTTAGGGTTGGTTTTACGATTGGTGGTAACAAAAATATCATTTGATTTGAAACTGGTGGTGAAGTTACTTTTAGCTCAATTGATCCTAAACATCAGACTTTGTTTTGATGCTTAATTCACATGTAAGTTTTCTGGTGTCATCATTTGCTTGCTTATTTATTTATTCATTCATTAATAGTTTTAAACTGCTTTGTGTTTGGTTCTGGGGATCAAAGAAAAGTAATAGTCTTTATTCTTAAGCGTGTACTAGTTTAGTAAGGAACATATAAATGTAGAAAGAATCAAAATATGACTTACTAAGTTCCATGATAGATGTATGGACAGAACCTTAGGTGAATATACATTGAGGGCACCAATCCCAGTCTGTGTGTGTGTGTGTGTGTGTGTGTGTGTGTGTGAGAGAGAGAGAGAGAAAGAGAAGTGGGGAGCCCATGACTTTTAGGAAAGGCTTCAAGCAGAAGAAACCTAAGCAGAGCCTCAAATACGAGTAGTAATTAGCCAGGTAAAGACAGAGAGGAGGAAGGAATTGAGTTAGCTTTACTGAAGCAGCATAAACTCTGTGTAATTGTCCGTGTCTAACTTTGAAAAGTCAAGTTTTTTTCCACTAAATAATAGACTTCCATTTCAGCTTTTGTGAATAAATGTCTTCCTTACAAAATTCTCTACCTATTTCATGTTGATCTCACCCCAGAGATGGCTCCAGTCACTTATTATTTACCCAGGGAACTCAGGGCAGTGTGGTGCTGTGGAGGAACCAAGAAGCGAGTAAAATGTGACAGGAATCCGGTCGGGAGTCGGGGGGAGGGGGCTGCCAGCCCTGAGGCCCTCTGTGTTAGATTGAGGGGAAGAGGAAGGCCCCTGATGGGGTTGAAGCAGTTGGAGCTACCCAATTACATTTAAGTTTTAGCTTGGCCCTGATGATTCCGTGCAGCGTGAGCTTGTGGAAGCCTCAGACAGCACAGCTGTTGCAGAGGGTCGACTGAGAGTAGGAGGCCCACAGCAGGAGAGACAGAGACATGGGGAAGATGTGGTAGGCTTGGAAGTATTTGAGAGACAGTCATCAGGAAGTATTTGAGAGACAGTCATCAGGTCTCAACTTTGCACCCTGAGTTGAGGGGCAAATCATAAATCATAAGACCTCCCAGGTTTCTGGTGTGGTGTGTCAGAGGGACCGGCTACAACAGAGCTGAGTGGGGAGGAGATTATGGAAGAAACTGACTTGGGGACGTGCTCCACTGGGTGTCTCCAAAGCTTACAGGTGACAATGGCAAAAGAAGCAGCATGTCATGGCCTGAAGGTCGGGGGGGGGGGTCTTGTTGTAATAATTACCAGACACAGAGTGCTGGTTGCAATCAAGATAGTAAGAGAGGATTGGAGGGAGTAAGTGGAATGAAATAAACAACCCGGCAACACAAGTTCTGAGACAAAGTGACCTCCACGTCGGGGAGGTACTGACCTCTTAGTGAGGGTAAGAATTCCAGAACTGGCAATGATGCTTTTTTTCTGTGGCTTTTTGAAATCAGGGAAAAGCTAACTCTAGGCTGGAATCTATTTCATGTTGATCTCACCCTAGAGATGGCTCCAATCACTTATTATTTACCCAGGGAACTCAGGGCAGGAACCAAGAGGCAAGTAAAATGTGGCAGGAGCTACATTAGTTTAGTGGCTCTTAGTTTCTCTAGCTTTGAGCTTGCTGTGTGCTGTCTCCCTAGGGACCAGGAGAGAACCCCATTCTTAGTTGGGGTTCTAAAAGCTGACTCTAGGCTGGAATCTTAGTTTCTCTAGCTCTGAGCTCGCTGTGTGCCTCCAGGGACCAGGCGAGAACCCATTCAGTGCCAGTGCCCGGCTGTCAGACACTGCGTGGTCCTGATATGGAGGCCCCTCTGCTGGCTTAAAGACAATACGGGTTGGTGAAATGTGAGCCAACTGAAAAGAGTGTGCCTAGCTGAAGAGGCCAACCCAGCTGACCTCCGCTGACGCTATTACAGCCTAAGGGCAGAGGCTGCCAGACTGTCCAGGTTTCTATGGTGACTGGGAAACCAAGACTTTTATGTAAATTATCCCACATTTTCCAATTTAGTAACAAATTGTATATGTATACCATGGAATACTATTCAGTCACAAAAAGATGGAGATGTAACATCTTTTATGTTTACCTGGATGGAGTTGGAACAGCTTCTTAGTAAACTTTCTCAAGAATGGAAAAAAAAAAGTGTCCAATGTACTCAATGCCATTATGAAACCAATATATAAATATTTACACACTCATACGAATGGTAAAACACAAATATAGTTCAGCAAAGGGGAAGGGGGAGGAGGGAGGGCGACTGGTGGGATCTCACCTAATGTGCACAACGTGAGGGTACATTTCCAAACAACACTACATTTTAAATGTCGTATCACAAAAAAGGGAGGTGATGGCGATTTCTGATTTAAACATTCCACTTTATATATTAAACCATCACATTGTACCCCATAAGTGTATACCGTTATGATTCTTAATTAAAAATAAATTTAAAAAATTTGAAAACTCTTTGCCAAGGGCCAAGGGGCAAATAAAACTGTGTGTGTTCCACTACTGCTGAGCAGTGACCGCCGGCGGTGTGGGTGCGAGGAGCGGAGCCCGCCGAGGCGCCGCACTACTCTCAGCACCGATTCCGTTCCTAACCCGGGCCGGGTTCAAGGGATTTAGTGGGGACTACTAGAAGCCAAAACCACCTCAAATGAGTTATTAATCTGTATAAGGAGACAAGTTTCCCCCCGTGGTTATTCTCTGTATGAAGTTAACATGAGGTTGAAACAAACCTTAGTGTTGGCCGTGGAAGCAGCAGCGGCCGGTGCCCCGGAGTCCTGTTCAGCGCTGCGACTTCCTCGGTGCCACGCCACGTGTTTAGTCTGCGACTATCAGAGACAGACCCTGGAAAGGCTCTTAAATTCCCTGTGCTTCTGTTTTCTGGCCTGGAAATGTGGGTAATGATAATACCAACTGGTAGAATTATTGTGAGAATAAAAAGAGATGATGACTGGCTCATATTAAATATGAAAAATGTCAGCTACCACTTACAGTGGCGGCCTACTTGGTGCCTTGCCCATGTGTCTAAAACAAATAGTTTTACAATTATAATACCTAGAGAACGTAAATGTAACT
This sequence comes from Galagoides demidoff, assembly GCA_963574575.1. Taxonomy (NCBI): domain Eukaryota; kingdom Metazoa; phylum Chordata; class Mammalia; order Primates; family Galagidae; genus Galagoides; species Galagoides demidoff. Next base: position 4,651 of record CAUYQV010065268.1, on the reverse strand, counting down.
TTGGGTCATGGAAGTGTGAGTAGCCCTCCGTTAGGGAAGCCTCCATTTCTGAAAACTGTATTTTAAAGAAGTGGATTCCTGGGGTGCAGGGCAATGCCCTGGGGAGACTCGAAGCAGGTGCACAATCAGATTAATTGGCACGCAGGTGCCTGTGCTAATACAAATCAGGTCCTTCAGCTGTGCTCTTGGGAGGGCACACGTGCATGTCTGGACCCCGTGGGTATCACAGCGATGCTCCTGACAGTGGAGTTGATCAGGGAGAGTTTTGCTCCCATAAGTGCAAACCGACCAACACCTCTCATCTTTCAGGTGAATTGGCTCATGGGAAATCTATTCCTGACCCTCTCTAACGATGCTGTCTAGCTGATCTCATGAGACAGAACCTGTGCTTTTGATTGGGTCTGACAAGAATTATACATATCACGGATTTGTCCTCCAATATAAAGCACTTATTAATGGACATTGATTAAGCATTTCCTCTGTGCCTAGTACTGAGCCAGGTCCTGGATTTGAGAAAAAATTGAGCAAATTTCCAGCATTCATAGAGTTTATCATCTAATGAAAAAAAAATCAGCCTATTAAGCGAGAGCTAACATAAGGTGAAGCTGGACTATAGCACACAGAACAGGAGGGCCGGCAAAGGAGGTGGGGGGGGGGGGACATTGACACTTAGAGTAACAAAGGGAGCCTGACAAGGGAGATGGGCAGGAGCGAGTGTTTATTCTGCTCAGAGCCAAAGAAAGAGTCTTTTAACTAGCTGCCCATTTTATTTATGAATTGAAACAGCCCTAATCTTATGCAATTGTATTTAGTATCATCTCAATTTATGGAACTACCTTTTTAAAATCTTGTATATGTTCAGTGCATAGAGGTCATAAGTCAGTCCATGTTTATTCTTTAAATCTTGTATACGTTTAGTGCATTGAGGTCATAAGTCAGTCCATGTTTATTCTTTTATTTTATGCCTTAAGGCTCCCGGCCTGTGAATATACGCATCAGCACAGCACCAAGTCAGCTCACACCAGCAGCTCTCGGGAGCTCACTGAGATAGCAGGGACAGAGGTGGGACTGACACCAAGAACCTTTTGTTCTGAGCCTTGCCATCTGTCACCTGCCACTGATTCCTAGTGTCTCATTCTTTTGTCCCAAACACCCAGTTAAATGTAAATACTATTATTGAGATCAATATTTTCTCACTATTGACAGATGTCAATTAAGATCAAACATAGTCGCCACAACAAATTGAAAGGAGCAATTGCAATTTTGCCTGAGTAGGTGTCAAAGCCTAGTGTAAAACCTGATGTGCAGCCCAGACTATCCACCTGTGTCTACCCCACAATCCCCCTCCCCGACTTGTTAAGGAACCATCATCAGCTGATTTTCAATGGGTATTGTCCTACACAGAGCTGTTGCCTGCTAACATGTCCCTGGGAACTTGCACACATGTACATATATGAAGATGGCCTAGAAGGTTCCTGTTAGGGCCAGAATTCCTTGTTATTGTTACATTAGACTTCAGAGAGGAGTGATCATAGCACTAATAGGTGGTATTTGCAGGTCATCACTGTGACCCAGTGGTTAGATCCAAAGGTGTTTTTTTTTTTTTTTTTTTGTCTTTTTTCATGGACTTTCCTCCAGGAAATAAGCTGTATGGTAAGATTGGAAGATTTCTGGACTTAAATTTCAAGGATAAGTTCTCATCTTTCCTCTAGTTCCATCATTAATTACTTTGTGGCCCTAGGCAAATTGCTTAACCTTCCAGAGGTTTGAAAACCTAATTTCAAAAAAAAAGTTATTATGGGAATCAGGTAGAATAATGGGAAAGCACTTAGCAAACTTCAAAACAATTATTAGAAATATTATTATGAGAAGAAGGAATAAAGCTAGGGTTTGAATTTAATTCTATAAAAACACCTGAGTTAAAAGTCTAATAGACTGACTACTCATTATTTTTGGGAGGCATTTTATAATGCCAGGATAGTAGAGAGTTTGCTAGATTATTCTGAAGAACTATTTATGTAATTCACAGAAATGAATAGCAAACTTGACAATCTATAAAGATAGTCAAACAGAAAATAAAAATGTGGTTTAACATCTTATCTGAAAAAACAATGGCACAAAAATTCTTCTAGACAGTTTTCTGGATGTTTCTTGCCCTAGAAAGACAAGATGGTTCCCTTTTATGTACAATCTTTTAAAATTTGGAGAAGTTGACTAATTGTTATTTTGCTTTCTTAGATGGAAAGATTTGATCCATAAAACAACAGCAACACCCTTCACCAAAACCCCAAACCTTACCAAAAACAAAAGAGAATGAAAGGAAGGGCAAAGGCTTTTCATTAAGTTTATTGAAGTGATCCTTATTTTGAAAGCCAAGTAACAAGAATGTCACTGTAATTTCAAAAAGACTCTGTTGTATTCATTGTGATGTTTTACTGGAGAAAGAAATTGTATGAAGCAGCTAATGAAAAGGAGAAAGGAATCGTTTCAAAATCTTCTCCATTCCACACACCCCAGTTCTCTCAAGTATCCTAAGTTAACAAAGGACAACTAAGCCAAACCAAACCGAAACAAGAAACTTTCTTGTAGCTTTGTGTGATGGAATGATCTGCTATTGCAGAGACTGAGAATTTGGATACTACTGAAGAACAAATTGATCTATAGTAATTTGCTAAGTAGCAGGACCCTAACTAGGTCTCAGGAGACCATTTTATTGATTCATTAGCTACTTAAGAATGTATCACTTCCTTTATTAGCCTCAGGGAACTAGTTCAATTACATTATTCATTAAAAGTGTTTGAATACAATTATAGTAGTAATAACAAAACACTGACATGCAAATTGTTAGGGCTGGTCCTACATGTAAGACTGTGAAGTCTAGAATGTCAGTTTTATTCATCCATTTATTTATTTTTGAGATAGAGTCTTACTTATTTGCTCTAGGTAGAGTGCTGTGGCATTATAGCTTATAGCAACCTCGAACTCTTTGGCTCAAGCAATCCTCTTGTCTTAGCCTCCCAAGTATCTGAGACTACAGGTGCCTGCCACAATGCCCAGCTAGTTTTTCTGTTTGTAGAGACAAGGTCTTGCTTATATTCAGGCTGGTGTCAAACTCCTGAGCTCCAGAAATCCACTTACCTTGGCCTCCCAGAGTGCTAGGATTACAGACATGAGCCACCATGCCTGGCCAACAGTCAGTTCCAAAAAATGAGTCCTACACGTTAGAACACCATGAGATGCTGTATCATGAAGACCTCCAAGTGCTTCAATTTGATGTCTTCTTGGTCTTCATACTCATTAATTGAGCCTGGACTATATGCCAGACACTGATTTGGGGCTTGGAGATATTCAGTAACCACAGAAAGGAGAAACCCAGACCTGTCCTAATGGAGCTTATGTTCTGCTGGGGAGGATAATCAATAATCACAGCTAAAAATCAAAACTATGTGAGAAATAGATGCAAGTAAATATAATGGGGACAAAGGCAGGACAAGGGGCTGGAAAGCACAGGTATCAGAGGGAGGGTGGCCTGGAAGGGCTTGCTGAGAAAGCAACTTTTCAGCAACTGTCTGAAAAAGAGCAGGAGCTGGACAGGTGTCAGGAGGAGCTTCCAGGAAGAAGGGTGGCCCCTCGCTGAGGTTGGAACAATGACTAAGGGTGGGTCATGGAAGGTCTGAGAAGACATGGGAGCACTTTCAATAGAAGAGTAGACAAATTTGCTTTCCATTTTAACAGGGCTAAACAGGGTTGCTGTGCTAACAATTGAAAAGACAAGACCAGAAGAAGTGATATGGGTTAGACCAGCATCTCAGGCCAGGGCCAGGACATGGACAGAGCTATGGGGTCAGGAAGAGGGCAGTGGAGGAGTGAGATGCTGCTGAATTCTGGATCAATTTTAAAGTCAAAATCACCAGGATTTACTGATGGAAGAAATGTGCATGGGAAAAATAGAGAGGAGTGGAGGACAGCAGAAAGCAGAAAAGGTTTTATCCTGAACACCTGGATAAATGGGTTTGCTATTAACTGAGATGGGGAAGTGAGAGAACTAACAGGCTTGGAGGGAGCTATCTGGAGCTCCCCTCCACTCTGAAATGCAGGGGGATCTTAGCTGAGTCTGCCTCCAGGCCTTACTCCCTGCAGGTGCTCCTTGCCAAGGTTACACCTCCCCCATGAAGGCAGCCTATATCCAGTCCAATGGCTACTCTGGGGTTGGGGCAGGATAGAAGGCTTCAGTCCTTGCCCTTTGTGAGGGACCCCCACCCTTCACAGAGCTGTTCATGTGAGTATACCCCAATAAATTTTCTGTACCCAGATCTCAGTCTGTCCCTAAGTGGATCCACCTTAAGACACCTTCCATTGACTCCCTAAATAGAAATAATGTCTTGTTTCCTGGTGTATCTAATACACCCCATTCTGTTCAGTGTCCATGACAATGATCTCCCCACCCAGTGCAATACTTCTATAGTTTGCTCTTAGAAGATATTCAATGGGCTCAGTGCCTGTGGCTCAATCAGCTAAGGCGCCAGCCACGTACACCTAAGGTGGCGGGTTCGAATCCCCAGCCCGGGCCCGCCAAACAACAATGATGGCTGCAACCAAAAAATGGCCAGGCATTGTGGCGGGTGCCTGTGGTCCCAGCTACTTGGGAGGC
>CAUYQV010065264.1:0-30734 GCA_963574575.1 Galagoides demidoff | reverse complement strand
AGCTCGCCTCAGGAAGGTTGAAGTGTGCTCCTCAATCTTCTCTCTTGGCTCTGCTCCAGACCATCAGCTAAGTAGCTAAACTTCTGTCCTTTCAGCCTCCTTCTGGACGGGAGCTTCTGTAAAAAGCTGGCTGCAGTCCGCCATCTTGGCTCCGCCTCTCCTTCATTATATTATTGACAAGAAAAAAAGATTAGTTTTCTTAAGTCATTTCACTGTAAGTCAGTTTCTAAGAACCTGTTGATAACATTAAGTGAGGACTTACTGTATAATGTATGATATAGTCTATACATAGTTGCTATAGATGCTATTAAATATACTACAGGGTGTTCATAAAATAGTACACGAATCTTATGAACACTCCATATATCAACATGTATGCATGTGTATATATTTATATGTGTGGTGTGTGTATATACACATCGGTATACACGTGCTATTTTGAAAACAACCTTAATTGAAGTTTAATGAGTCAAAATACAAATAATTATTGGCAATAAAGATTCCCTTTTATCAAACCCAATATTATTTAGTTACATGTTAATAGTTTATATCCTATTACACCAACATCATTAATTTAATATTGTTGATTTTGAAACTTTTTTGTATTTGGAAATTTATTTTTATTTTATAATCATATAAGTGCTAAAGGCAAAAAGTGATTTATAGTTTATAATTCTAAGTTAATGTTTTAACAAAACGCCCTGTGATTCATTAAAAACCCTTATCCCAAATGTGAAAAACACTGTATACTATATACATATATTCATACACATGTAAATAATATGTGGTCTTTGTCAAAAAAAATTTAATCACAGAAAATATGAGCATAGATGACAAAATTGATAAGCATGCCAGTCCTAAAAATAAGCCATTGTTAGCAGTTTGCCTTTTTCAAGTTGACTTAGACAGTTTGTTCTGCTATAACAAATTATCACAGACTGGATAATGTATAAAAGGCATAAATTGATTGCTCCCATTTGGTGGATGATGGAAAACCCAACATCAAGGTGGTAGCATTAGGATCTGGTTAGGGCCTGCTCCACGGATGCTGTCTTCAGAAGGTGAAAAGCAGAAGGGCAAACCGTGGTGAACTCTCTCTGAAGCCTGTCTTCTCATGGCACTAATCTGCTCATGAGGGTTAAGCCTCAACACTTAATCATGTCCCCAAAGGCCCCATCACAATAAGCAATAAGGTTCAATGTGAAATTTGGAGGGGATGCCACAATCAAACCATAGCCCAGGCTTTCGAGCATCTTATATCTTTAGCTTTGTTTAAAGTGACCATTCTCTACATTCAATTTTATCTTGTTTAGTGTTTATTGTGTTTTTCCCTGGGTCCTAATAGATTACTGACAAACATGATTTTAATTGGAAGTATATGTAATTTATTTAGCCAATCCTAATTAAATACTAGGTATATATTTACTTTTACATATGTAAGTTAGATGTATATGTAATTTACTTAGGCAATCCTAAATCTTAGGTATATATTTACTTTTCTTTTTTTCTTTCATTAAAAAAGGCTGAAAAATGCCATCATTTTTACAGAAATATGTGTACAATTTTCAAGCTTCTTAAAATCTTTCTTACCCTGTGAAAGAGCAGCTTCATTTCCACTTCATCTGCATAATCAGAATGTAACAGTATTTTACATCGATGGGAGAGAGGGAGTCCATAGAGAAATTCTAGTTTAGTGTTTCTTTAGAACTGACCGAAATGATCCATCACCAAACATTACTTGAGCACTTGCCATGTGCCAGCCCCCGTATTAATCTCTACTCCCGGTGTTGAAGAAATAACTTAGTGTCTTTTTCCACATCTTCAGCCTTATGAGCAGAGCCAAACTAATCATAGGCCACATTAGTAAGTTAAGTTTGTGCATGTGAAGAGGAGGGATGACAAGAAGATAACAAAATAATTATAGAACTCTAATCTATATAAGGAGCGAGAGGGAGGGGGAAGGAGGAAGGGAAGCTAATTGGGGAAATGCCACTAAAGCAGAACTCAAAATCCCACAACACAGCTGTCAGTCATCTGCACTTCTGACAAGACAGAAAGGTGGCATTGTTTTAGGTTGTAGGATTAGAAGATTCTGTTTATATAAAACTTTCCAGGGCTGAAAGCTGAGTCACCAGGCCCCAACTTTTAACTTGAAAACAAGCATATTTATGACATGGTCATTATCACTGTCATTTACACATTCCAACCATGGAGGGTGAGTTCCCCTATGAAGTAGCCAATTATTAGTTTAAGTGTGTCTCCAGCCTTTCAATCAGAGAGTTATTTTTGCTGTGATAGTTTGTTGTTGACAATATGCTTAGATTCCCTTCTGTTGCAGAAAATGAGGCCCAGGGTAGAGCATTCTTTCATATACCTAAAGTCTGCCATAAGTCATCAAATAATAGGCAGTACATTTTGTGTTATTCCAAACAAAGATTCCAGCATGTCAGCTCCAGCTAGTTATAGATGCCTTGACTCTAAGAAAGCAGTGCCTCAGGTTTTAAACACATCTACTCTATTTGAAACAACAGGAGTCCCACAACACATTCTGAAAATGCACCCTGGAATGGTGTCCACCTTTACTTTGAATGGAAACCTATGTGTTTGCCCTACGTGGAAATTATGAGTCTAAAATTATGAAGTGCTCTGGGCACATGAATAATTCTATATATAAATTCAAATTATACTTTTAATATTATGCCTATGGCTAAAATTCGCTTTAAGGGTGTCAAATGAGGTAAACAGGTAAATGGAAATTGTATTTTATTCTTCATAAAAATCACCAAAAGGAGACTGTTTCTCTGAGCTATGGAATATGAGCACAAGAAAAATTGACTGTGATTCTTATCTGTCTATCCTTTGAGAGACTGGCAGCACTGGAACTTGGAGCTTAAAAATCAAATCTGCTACATGGAATACACATGAATAAATCAGCATATCTTAATAACTTCAGAAATCATAGCTGTGAATGCCATTTTCTTCTTGAAAATAAAATAAAATAAAGATCATTTACTTGTGTAGTCTCTAACTATTATGCCTGTTCATTCAAAATATAAAAGATGTCCCTTGTTAAATACCAATATTTGTTGATAAAGGAGATTATGTCTGTTTAACAAGTTCTAAGCAGTGGCCTAAGCAGGAAGACAGTCAATAGATGACATTAACGAGGGTGATAATGATAAGCTATTTCTTAGCTAAAAATGAGGAGACAAACAAGTTAGCCAATATGATGACTATCATTTTTACACTGGTGAAACAAAATGAATAAAAAAAATAAATAAATAAAAATTAAAAAAGCAAGAAAAGAAAGAAAAAATACACTTGTGAAACATTTAGATTTTTCTATGACATCATTAAATTTAGACAATGTCCACATCTTTCTATGCTCATGAGTTTTCTTTTATACATTTTGTCAAAAATTTTAATATTATTAACAAACAACTCATCTCTGAGAGAAAGTAAACTGGTTAATAAAATTTCTGTACGTCTCCTATGTTCTTTAGAAGGAGGCCTTATTCTAAGTATGTGAGTGCTCTGGGTTTACATAAATAATTTAAAAAATGACAAGATAAATTAATAGGCAAGGCTCACTTTGCTTTAACTCATTTATAATTCTTTTTTTCTTTTTTTTTTGGCCAGGGCCAAGTTTGAACCTGCTATCTCCAGTATATGGGGCTGGCATCCTACTCCTTTGAGCCACAGGCACCACCCCAATTTGTAATTCTTAAAGTCAGATTTTATTAAGTCATAATTCAAGCCCTCAGAGTGGTTCTTTTGATTCTATTGCTAATAGAGGCATAACAATTCACTCATGTGTGAAAATTTCTGGTGGATTATAATAGACTCTTGCAAAAGAGTAATTTTTTTTATTAACTTATAAAATTATATCACCACAGACAACTCAAAACATTAATTTGTTGTGTTTTATGTGCATTCACATCCCTTATAGAGGATCATATGGCAAATAGCACTGTTAGCAACATATCCCTATATCACAGAATCCAAAGCCATTAGCCTGATTTTACCACTGAAAAGACAGGGAATGGAGATTCTACTCACTTCCCAAATAAACTTAAGGAAAATAGGCCCCAAATCATGGAACTATTGCATGGATGCTTTTGGTTTTGCTTGATCATCCAACAACACTCTGTCTTTTCTGGGGGAAAATACCCTACTTCCTCATTGCATTAAGTCTTGATGGAATTTATAATTAAAGAGGTACTTCCCCTACCTACCCTAGGTATGTGACATAAACTTAGTTAATCAATTTCCATTTCCTAGGAATGATGTATCTGAAAGAAAAGCATTCTTCCTAAAATCTGGTTATTTAGGTTCTTTAGGTTCTCTTTGCCATTCTCTTTCCTCCCAATACAGTCTTATTTTGTTTAAATTAATAGCAACCTGTTTCTGTTGCTTACAGACAAAGAATATAGACACACAAAATCATAGAGCATTATTGTTGGCAATAACAACAATAACCAGAAAAAAATCGAAGAAGCCCAAGGAGCTTTGGAAAAACAGAAGAGAAATTGGGAAAGAAATACATACATACTTAGTGTTAGGCTTAGCTGGTATAGCAGTCCTTAGAATAGCGAAGGAATGCTTGAAGAAGAATATAGGGGCATATATATTAGAGCAGGAGTCAAAAACTTGAGTTCAATCATTTACTTTACAACCAAAGACATTAAAGCCAGAGAGAAGTCATTATCGAAAGTACAGAGCCAGGACTAGAATTGTGGTGTCTATAATTCCAATTCCAATTTGCTTATGTTGCAACATATTTAGTCTTCCTATAAATTTTGCTCTCACTCTTTTTAGACCTTTGACTCATTCTAAATTTATAGCTGCTTTCCACAATCTACTCTGAGTAATCAAACATATTTTCTGAAAGTTTAGCTCAGGACTGAACTAAGAAGTTGTGACACTCTTTTGTCTGAGTTGTCCTTTCCAGCCCTTTGAGCTCCATCCTAGGCACCATTACATCTGTTCCTTCTTACTTTTATATTTAAATTTGTCTTTACTTCTTCAGAATTAATTCACCTTATGTTTTTCCAAGAGAAAATGATTGATCCTGGCAAAGGTAGCCTGACTTCCAGGCTGGGGAATTCAGGTCTGTATTATCATGAAATCAGACTTACCTGGAAAAGAAGATAGGATTAAAATAGATCAATCGTGGATGTTTTTTCCTAATTGGTAACTGAATAGAAAATCAAATATAACCAGAGTCAACAAGTACTTATGGAGTATCTCCAATGTTTTCCACACTGTTCTATGTATTCTGAGAATAAGAAAAACAAACACTGTTCATTAAAGGAAAAGAAAATTTATAAGAAAAATTTGTGCCAAAAACAAAATTCATAAACAAATGATGAATTGTGACATACCACAGTGCTATATTCTCTCTGATAAAGCACCTTTCTGATCCATTGATCACAAAATTTTAGTTGTAAAATGAAGAGTATTAAAAACCAAAGTTGGCCAGATTCCAGTGCCTATAAATTACCATTATGGAATGAAAAAAAAAATCAACTTGGAGCCAAAAGAAATTTGAAGCTCAAAGCTATTTAGAGATAATCCCTCAAATTTCTATTATATTTCTGTGAAATAGAATTAAGCTATGGCTCCAAACACATATTTCTTTTTCCTCAGAGTATAAATGGAAGAAAAGACTAATTGTGGCTTTATAAGTATTTGACATAATGAAGCATGTCAAATATTTTCCCAAGGGTCATGAAATTTTGAGATACATTTTTGGTAGTATGCTGGACTAAATAAAATGATCATTCCAGATATATTTATTTCTATTTCTATTTCTATTTCTGGGGTAGTTTTCAAGATGGCCAACTAGAGACATTAGTTGCCAGATCATCACAAAAAGGAAGAAAAATTTTATTGAAAAAAAAGTTCAGGTGTCATTCTAAGGGAAAAGTGCCAGAACCTACCAGAGATTCCATGGGAAGAAGTTACAGAGCAGAACAAAAAAGGATCAAGTTATCAATGGAGATAAACCCTCAAATGTTGGAGCCCAGCAAAGAGGTATTTGGACTGCGAACTTCATGCACACCAGCTCTCCTTGGTCTTGCTCTTCAAGGCTGCTCCATCAGAACAGGACATGGCCCAAAGCAGAGGGACATCAAACCTGCTCGAGTACCCCCATAACCAACTAGAAGCCAGCATGCTTTTTCCTTCCATAGTTAGGGATTTGTCTCTGGGAACATGAGGACAGGCCCACAAGCCAAATCCTGAACCCTCAGGACTCAATTGTATTGCTCAGGGCACAGAGACTTATGAGCTAATCTTGGGAGGTGAGGGAGCCCTCATTGCCTCATGGGCAGAACTGAAAATAAAGGGCAGTGTGGGTCTAAGCCAGCAGTTCTCAACCTGTGGGTCATGACCCCTTTTAACTGTATTAAAGGGTTGTGGCATTAGGAAGGTTGAGAACCAGTGGTCTAAGCCTAAGCACACTCATGGAGCACCCCTCCCACCACAGGAAAACTATATGCTCTTAGTCCAAGGCAGAAAGCTGGACAGGGCAGCTCCCAGCAGGGCCATCATTAGGGAGCTGACCAGCAAGCATCACCCACTAACAGGGAGGTGAATATGTGTAGCCCTTTGCAACATTTGTTGATTCAATTATACTGGGTACAGTGAATTCTTATCCACAAGCAACACTTAACTGCTTCAGAGATTAAAATAGGTTTCCCAATATAATTCACACCAAAGTAACCTTACACAAAAGGAACAAATCAGGACGTGTCACTTTACCAGATTTCAAGTTATACCTCAAGGCTATGATAACCAAAATAGCATAGTACTGGCACAAGAACAGAGACACAGACCAGTGAATCGTTAACAGAGAACCCAGATATATAACCATCTTCAAATTGCCATTTGATAGTTGAAAAAGTAGAAAAAATATGCAATGGGGGAAGGATTCTCTATTCAATAAATGATGTTAGAAAAATTGGATACCCATCTATAGAAGACTGAAACAGGATCCAGACCTCTCACTACAAGCTATCAAAATACGTGGGATTCAGCAAAAGCAATACCCACATAAAAAGATACAGAAATTAAAAAATTAAAAGCTAATGATTTATTTCAAAGAACTAGAAAAGGAACAGAAATCCAAACCCAAAGTCCGCAGAAGTAAAGAAATAACAAAGGTCAGAGCAGAATTCAACAAAACCAATTTGTTATATGGAAACAATTTCCATTTGTTTTATGGAAAACAAATAAACAAGATAAAGGATCAATGAATCAAACAGTTGATTCTTTGAAAAGATGAACAAATTGATAGACTTCTTACCAGATTAAGGAGCCATAGAAGGAAAAGGACCGAATATGAAGAGATATTAAAATTGATACCCTAAAAATACAAAATATTATTTGTAAATACTGTGAAAATCTCTACATACATCAACTAGAAAGGTAAAGGAAATGGACAAATTTCCAGAAACAAACAACCTCCCAAGATTCCTTCAGAAGAAATAAAACTCCTGAACAGTCCGATGAGGACAGGGAGATGGAAGCAGTCATAAAAATCTGCCAACCACAACAATAACAAAAAAGCCCCAGACCAGATGTATTCACAGCCAAATCCTACCAAATCTACAAAGAACAGCTGGTAACCATACTGCAGAAACTAATCCATAACATCCGGAAGGAGAGAGCTCATTCTACGAAGTGAGTATTGCCTTGATAACAAAGCCAGGAAAAGACACAACAAAAAAGAAAACTACAAAACAATATCCCTCGTGAATATAGATGAAAAAATCCTCAAGAAAATACTAGCAAAACAAATTCAAAATTATACACCATGACAAAGTATACTTAATCCTAGGGGTCCAAGGATTGTTTGACATGTGTAAATCAATAAATGTGACTCACCACATTAATAAGAGCAAAAACACACATCATATGATTTTTCTCAACAGATATAGAAAAAGCATTCACTCTTTCATGATAAAAACCATCAATAAACTAGCCGTAAGGAAATATATCTCAAGATTGTAAAAGCCATATATGACTAGCTCACAGCCAACATTATACTGAATGAGGAAAGAAAAGTTGAAAGCATTCCCACTAAGAACTGGAACTAGACAAGGGAGCCCATTGCCACCACCTCTATTCACCACATTGCTTGAAGTCCTGGTCACAGCAATCTGACAAGAGAAGAAAATTAAGGGTATCCAAGTGGGGAAAGAGGAGGACAAATGACACTGTTTGCTGATGATATGCTCTTATATCTAGAAAACCCCAAATATTCTGCCAAGAAACTCCTGGCATTGATAAATAAATTCAACAAAGTTTCGGGTTATAAAAAATCAATCTACACAAATCAGTAACATTTCTACACACCAAGATAGTCAAGCTGAGAATGAAATCAAAGACTCAATACTTTGCACAGTATTGCAAATGAAGAAAATAAAACACCTAGGAATACATTTATCAGATACACATATATTTGAAAGATCTCTACAAAGAGAACTATGAATCACTGAGAAAGAAAATTACAGATCCAGGGGTGCCTGATTCTTTTTATTTTCCGGCTGCACATTGGAAGAAGACTTGTCTTGGGCTGCATATTAATACACAAGCATTAACAAAAGTGATGAAAAAGAAAAAGGTCCATGCACAATTTTTGCAATATCTGATGGCACAGATAAGCAAAACAGGTCTCAAATCGTCTGCATACAGCTCGTGGGCCACAGGTTGGGCACTCCTGAATAGAAAAGCATATCATGTTTGTGTATTGGCAGAATTCACATTGCTAAAATGTCCATAGAACCCAAAATGATTTATAGATTCAATGCAGTCCCCATCAAAATACCAATGTCATTTTTTGCAATACTAGAAAAAATAATTCTATACTCCATCTAGAATCATAAAAGATGCCTCATAGCCAAATCAACCTTAAGCAAAAGGAACACATCTGGAGGCATCACTCTTCTAGCTTTTATAAACTAGACTACGCGCTACAAGACTATATAACTAAAGCAAGTTGGTACTGGCACAAAAGCAGAGACATAGGCCAAAGAACAGAATAGAAAACCCAGATAAAGAGCCATCCACATATTAACATCTGACTTTTGACAAAGTAGACAGCAATATATACTGGGGAAAAGAATCCATATTCAGTTAAATGGTGCTGGGAAAATTAGATAGCCACATGTAGATGCCCGAAGCAGGATCCATATCTCTCATCGCTTCGTAAAATCAAGATGGGTTCCATATCTAAATCTAAAGCATAAAACCATAAAAATTCTAGAAGAAATGTTGAAAAAACTTTACTAGATATTGGCCTAGGCCAAGAATTTATGAAGAAGACCCCAAGGGTAATTACAGCAGCAGCAAAAATAAATAAATGGGACTTGATCAAATTAAAAGCTTCTACTCAGCCAAGGAAACAATCAACAGAGCTAATTGGCATCCTACGGAATGGAAGAAAATATTACATACTATTTTCTAAATTAGAGTTATTCACATAGGTCAACATAGCCAAATCCTCTGTTCAAGGAATTCTTCTCCATTCCCTTTATCCAACTATGAAAACAGATTTCCTGCTCCTAAGAACTGTATGTCCCCTCTACTTGTCCCTGTTCGTGGCATTTGACACTTATAATCAGAAGATAATTTTTCTTGATTAAATAATGAGCATTGGGATTACATTTAAAGAGGAGCCATAACTTTCTCTGTCTTTAGGATATATGGCCCCTAGATTGCCAAGGTGCCCCTACCATGTAGGGTAGTGCCATATAAAGCCATTAATTAACACAGTACCAAGCACAAGGTCAAGAACTCTAAGAATCTAAAGAAAATTAAAGGGAAACAAAACATATGCACGTGCTCACAATGGTTTTATGTAACTACAGGGGAGTTTATAGACTCTGCAGATCAAATCCTTGACATGGTACCTCTTAGGTACCATTTAATAACATCTAACACTAATAGCTTACCAAAGAAATTCGGTGACATTTCTATGTGTGCATAGTTTTTAACTAGGACCTGTTAAAGCAGTTCCTTTCCTACCAGAAGGAGAGACATTTAATGCCCCTCCCACAACAGCCACTTTTCCAGTCAGAAAACAGCATAAGACCAAAGAGCATAGGAGTGAAGAGGTGAGGATACAGTTAAGAAACAGAATAGGGTTGCAACTCAGATAAGAGGGAGCAATAAGTAGTAGTAGGCCTTTTGGGTGACATTATAAAAAGATGACAATGGATAGGTAATAACCATAGACATTCTTCAAAGAGCAGTGAGTCACTAACTACAGCTGTCATCCCAGTGCAAAGTGTTGTCCAGAGAAAGCAATGTGTGCCATGCATAAGAATGATAAAACATACATACATAGAATGGGAACTACAGACCAGGCTGCTCAAGGCTGCCCAGGCTTGGCTAGAGGCTTTCACACGTCTCCAGCAAAGAGCAATTCACAGTTTGCAACACAGCACATACTTAACAACTTATAATTGTACTCCAGTTAATTAAACATTGCTCTCCCTCTAGTGACCGCGTTTTCTTGGTCTCCACTACCCTAAAAGCTGATATTTCTAAAGCAGCTCCTTTATTTTAGACAGAGTTGTTTGTTTTCTCACCTAAATTTCCCTAGCTTCTCCAGGTAAGCTTTATAACCTGAGCTTATAGATAGAAAGTAAAAGAAGTAGGATTTGAATTCAGGTATGTTCTGCATCAAATATCTGTTGTTGTTTTTTCCCACTGTCCTTGTTGCCACCTTTAGCTTATTTTTGTGTGTGTATTTATAAAGTCTTAGACTAAGAATTCCCAAGTTTCTATTATACATATCTAGAGTGGATGCACTCAATGAAATAAAAATGCTCATATATCAAGTAGGCAATACAGATAAAGAATGACTCTTCCAGAAGATTAATCCCAAGATTAGTTTCTGTTGAAAAGGCCTCCGTCCATCTCTCTAAATTTTTCCCTCAATTGCCTTATATAAACATTCTCCTGCAGTTAGGCTGTTTATGTAACACTCCTGGAACATTTTCATTTAATCTGTGTCATTTTGCTCATGCCTTTCTCCGTGCTCACAGTGCTCATTCTCCTGCACTGTTCTCGTTCATCCCTTGCAGATAAGTTCCTGCCACTCCTGGATTCAGTGATCACACACCTATTGGCACTGTTTATTTCCATTTTCCAATTTTAATTTTAAATGTGGTTTTATTTAAGACATTGCATTTTTCACTTACAATACAGTAAAGCACAATGCAATGTTATTTCCTTCTGTGCCCACGAGCCATATTTGACTACGGAGAATGCCCAGTAATTTATTATAACATCTCAAATTTAAAACTGTCACAGAATTTGCTACCCGTCTGGATCCTTCCATGTTCTGTGTGGAACAGTATATCTATATAGTTGGGTTGGCTGAAGCAACCTCTTCAGCAGTGGGCTCTGAGGAGATACTCCAGGCAGAGGAGGTCCCCCCACCCAGGGAAGCCCCACGGCATTTCCCCGGCATCCCTCCCACACCCTGAACAGTTTGGTGTTGACGGGGTTGGAGACTTTCTCCACTTCTTTATGCTGATGTTCTTGTCCCGTCCCAGGGAATGCGGTTATTCGTGGGGGCGAGGGGGACCGAGCCTGAAAAACAATGGGCGATAAAGAGAGAATGAGACCAAGCAGACTCCTTGTCAAGGTCTGTTTAATGGCGGTGAAAGGCCGGTTTTTAAAGCTTACAGGTGTACAGGGGGCGGAGGGAGTGGGGGGAGGAGTAAAGAGGAAAGGTGTCCTTTGCTGATTGGCGATTTCAGGTTCAGGTTGTCAGCTGGTTGCCCTGGCGGGAACAGCTGGCTGCCATCTTGAATTTAAACAAAGGAATCCCTACCATGTGGTCAGTCGCTGAGTAAGAAGTTGCCATGGTTACGTAGGATATACGCAAGCTGGGCGGGGCACGTAATTTTTGAACATTTTGTACGTGCGCTTTGGGGGAGGGGACAGCTCGGCAGGAGCCGAGGATCTTTTTTTGGCCTCCCACATGTTCAGATTCTTCCTTCTCATTAATCTGATTCTTACTGAACCAGCTGATAATTTCATCACACTTGTCAAGGATCTTCTATTTGTTCTCATTGCTGATCTGGCCTTGAAGTTTCTCATCTTCAGCAATTGCTTTCATGTTGAATGCACAAGACTCCAGTGAACTCTGGGCTGGCACCAGGTCCCTTCGCTACTCATCTTTGGCTTTGTATTTCTCAGCTTCCTGAACTATACATTCAATATCTTCCTTGTTCAAATGACCTTTGTTGTTAGTGAAGGTCCTCTTATTTATTTCCCTAAACTTGAATCTATAGTAGAGACATGGAGAATGTCCTTGGTATCTATATAGGAAGTGTCTTCAATCACAGGAACACCTCAAGGTGAAGGAGGTATGGGCAGAAAACACAAATACCCCCTTATTGGTACTTGTCTATTTTCTTATGCATACTCTGAATCTGCTGTCATATTATTCATTCCTGAAGGGTGATCTTGCATCTCTTGCTTTTTCTATTATTTTTGTGGTTTCTCTTATCTTTCTGTCCATTAAATTCAGAGGTTTTAATGGTAGTGAGGGAGGATCATGGTGACAAAGATGCTTATGTTAACTGATGTCTTAAAATCTAGTCTGAGCACATAACAGATGATATGACTGAAGGAAATGTCAGGCTAACATTTATTGAATATTTGTTACATGTTAGGCACTGTTCTTATTTAACCCTTTCCTAAACTCAATGGCTGCTAAGATTTCTCCCATTGTCATATAGATCTGTAAAGGTGAGGAACTTGTTCAAGGTCACACAAACTATGTGGCAAAGCCAGAACTCTGGCCCCAAATCCTGCTATTCCTCAGTCTGCTGAAATATCATGAGAGCAGAAGGTCTTGGATTGGGAAAGCCAGGTTGCCTCAGATGGACCAACAACGGCTACCTGGTGATAATTCACTTTAGGGTCTGTCTCGTCTCTGAAATCCAAATTGGCATTTTGAGAGCACTGTAACTTTCCAAGTAACCTTTAGTTAACTCCTTCGTGTTTATGCCAGCTTGACCCTGGATGTGTACTCAGGGTCAACATAATTCCACAACGTATCTTGTTCCTGATAAATATAGCCCTTTAAAAGACAAGTCACATCCAGAGGAGAGGAAAGGATACCACATTTTAAAAAATGAGCATTCTTACAGAAGCTTTTTACCAAAAATAGAAACAATTAACAGAATAAAATATCCTTTAAAAAACGTCCTACTGATTCTAAATTCTTTCCTTTCAAGATGATGGAAAACTGCTGCCCTTTTTGCCTGTGTCACCAGAAGTCTCCAGCATCCTTCCTGAGCAGCTTAGGAGCAATGTCAACCTGGAGTATAAGAAACTCTGAAATCCCTGGATCTGCTACTAGTTCTTTGCTACAAGTTCTTTGAGATACAGTTGCTTTTCCTGTTTAGTTTTGCTGTTGTTGTTTTTTTTCCATTTTGCTGAAAACCAGTTGAACACGTTACTATGGAAATGAATGCTAACTATTAATCAGAAGCTCTGAATATCTGGAGATATCGTCTGCTATTAAAGAAAAAGAAACTAATATTCTGGCCATTTAAAAATTAGCTCCTCCATTTGACTACAATGAAGATAACGTTTTTAAAAAATCAGTATCTCTTATGTAGCAGAAACATGAGAAATGGCTTGCTCAAAAACCAGAGTTTGGTCCACTGATTAATGATTTATCTATATTTTATTTCATTGTTTTCAATCATTTGTTGAATAAAACAAAAATAGAATTTAAACATGTCCTGTCCTTACCGATCACTGTAGCAAATTAAGGCATGTGTATCAGCTAAAAGTTTCAAAACAATAGCTACAATTGTCTCTCCTTCCTACAATTCATCTCACAAGCCACTCCAATGAAGCTGTCTTTGCTAAGGCCATCTGTGTCTGTTAACTGTGTATCTTGAGGGACATGTTTCAGCACTCTTCTTGCTGGACCTCTTGGTATTTTGTGTATTTCTGTCTCATAAGAATATCAAACTCATCGTGTATAAAACTAAGTTTGATAGACTCTCTTCTAAACCTACTCTCTCTCTCATTTTGTCTACTTCAGTGCCACTATCACTGGCCCAGTCTCTCAAGCTGGAAACCTGAAATGCCATCTGCAATTTTAACACTCCAGATTCAATAAACACGTGGCCAGTGTCACCTCACATACAGGTCAGGAATACATCCTCTCACCCTCGGTTTGACCTTGTTACTGTGTTATGGTTCACACTCCCTCTCTTATCTGCACTGCTAACATCCACCTCACAATCCATTTTCCTCTTTCCAGTCTTATTACTTCTCTCAAGTCCCCAGAGTGACTCACCTAAGACACAAAGACAGCCCTTCCATGGGTCCCCATTCCCTCTAGGTTAAACTACAAGGCCGGTCATGATTCAGCCTCTTGCACCTCTCAGGCTTCACCTTTGTGTCTGCTTCTATGTTACTCTCTAACCATGCTGAGCCCCGTTCAGGTAACAGTTCACTTCAGTCAGTTAGCCCTTAGCTGTCTGAAGGTGTAAACGATGGTACCCAGAGAGGAGGCCACAGAGGAGATGTTCAGGCCAGGTTTATTGAAAAGGGACCATGACCTGCCTGGGAAGTGCAAAGATGGTGTCTGTGCTGGGGGCAGTTAGAGGGGCCTTTCATATAGGGTTGTGGAGGGCAGGCACATTCCACAGCTTGCCTGTCAGGGTAGGGTCTTTTTGTAGCAAACTTCTCAGAGGGTAGGTAAGCCGTATCCTTTGTGTCTTTGTCTTAGGAAGAGAGAAGGAGAAGGAGATGGGGAGAGGAAAGGAGTTTGTGTGTGACTGTATTAGGCCCCCAACACTGTCCTTTCAGATATTGTTCAATTGCTTCCTCTTCTAAAAGGTCTTGGCTGGGTGCAGTGGCTCAGGCCTATAGTCCTAGTACTCTGGGTGGCCAAGGTGGGTGGATTGGTTAAGCTAAGGAGTTCAAGACCAGCCTGAGCAAGAGGAAGACTCCATCATTGTGGCAGGCTCCTGTAGTCCCAACTACTTGGGAGGCTGAGGCAGAAGGATCATTGAGCCCAGGAGTTGGAGGTTGCTGAGAGCTATGATGATGCCATGGCACTTTCTACCCAGGGCAACAGAGTGAGACTTTGTTTCTCCAAAATAAAATAAAATAAAATAAAATAAAATAAAAATAAAAAGTCTCCTCTGCACCCTATCACCTGACTTGCATTAGGTACCCATTCTCTATGTTCCTAAGGATGCCCAGACATATATGATATTATTATGTCTGTATTACTACCTCTACCATATTATATTACAAATATATATATATGTGCATTTATCTGTATATATTTCATTTTACTTTTTTTTCTTTCTTTTCTTTCTTTTTTTAATCTTTGAGACAGAGTCTCACTGTGTCACCCTCAGTAGAGTGTCATAGTGTCACAGCTCATAGCAACCTTAAACTCCTAGGCACAAGCAGTTGTTTTGCCTCAGCCTCCCAAGTAGCTGGGACTATAGGCACCCGCCACAATGCCCAGCTATTTTTAGAGACGAAGTTCAGTCAGTTCACCCACCTCGCCTCCCAGAGTGCTAAAATTACAGGCATGAGCCACTGTTCCCGGCCTGATGATTTTTTATATTCTCAAATCTCTACTAATTATTTCTACAGTACTTAGTTGGTTAGCTTCTTTGAGTGCCACATCCTCCCATTGTTTTCAGTGTTTGAGGGAATTATATTTGTGTTAAATGCTACAGCAAATGATAAACAGATAGCTTAAAACCAGTTTGCTCTGAGGAAAGGCACAGAATTATTAAAAGGGGGGAAAGGAAAGGGTACCAAAACAAACAAAAAAGGCATAAGACCAGAAGCTATTATTTACAGTGAAAGACAGAAGTTGATTAGTAATGTCTAGAATTAGTATTCAGGTTCTTTCACTCATTCAACACTCTGTAACAGACCACTCCATTCCCTGCAAACCCATGACAGATAACACTGTATAACTCTCTACTCTTTTAAATCCTATATCCAATCTCCAAATCCTTAATATAGGGTTTCAGCCCCATCTTAAATATTAAGAAGGAATTCCCTAGATTTCATTACAGTAAAACCTTAAATAAGATACTGTAAGAAGTGGAATTTTAAGACATAATCTGTAATTAAATATGCTGTGAAGGAAATTAATAGGATACATAATAGAGGATAACAGGGGATTTTATTTAGATTAGGTGGTTAAGAAAAATACCTTACTTACATTAGATTGTCAAGAAAAAGGAGCCGACATTTCAACAAAAACCTAAATGAGGAAACCAGCCATGCAAAATTTGGCTGTGAGAATTCTCTGAAGCCTGATCATTTACAACTATGCTGAATGAATTGAAGCCAGTAGCACTAGATCTAGAAATGATGGTATTAGAAACATCATTATTGATTTTCATATTTGACTTCAGCCTTTTCATCTTTGCTCATAAGTAACATATAGCTGGAATTTTTTTCATTAACTCTAATGTGTAGTATTAACACTCTGTCTTTTAATAGCTTAATTGGTTTTTATATGTTTTGTAATTATTTCAACCATCACCATCTTATTGTGTGGTTTCTCTTTACTTTCCTTTGCCTCTTTTTCCTACTATTTTTCTTTATCAGATAGATTTTTGTTGTTGTTATTATTGTTATTTGTTCTACTTTCTCTCTGCTACTGAGTTGGATGCATTCTATTTCTAGTCTTCTGTGATTTCTTTTTTTTTTTTTTTTTTGAGACAGAGTCTCACTTTGTTGCCCTCGATAGTAGTATACTGTGGCGTCATAGCTCATAACAGCCTCAAACTCTTGGGCTCAAGGGATTCTCTTGCCTAGCCTAGCCTCACAAGTAGATGACACTATAGGCACCCACCACAATACCCAGCAATTTTTTTAGAGACAGGGTATAGCTTTTGCTCAGGCTGGTTTTGAACCTGTGAGCTCAGGGCAGTCTACCCACCTCAGCCTCCCAGAATGCTAAGGTTACAAGCATGAACCATCACACTCACCCAATTTCTTTAAATTTTTGCTATAGACAACTAGCCTGTCCTTCTCAACAGTATATGAATTGTAGCCAAACATCATGAATTAGAAAAAGCTGCCTCTTCAAGACATTTTACTGATGTTTGTCAAATTATTTCTTAATAAATGTATAAAACTTGGCTCAATGCCTATAGCTCAAACAGCTAGGGCACCAGCCACGTACACTGGAGCTGGCAGGTTTGAATACAATCCTGGCCTGCCAAACAACAATGACAATTACAACAACAACAAAAAAAATAGCCAGGCATTGTGGCAGGTGCTTGTAGTCCCAGCTACTTGGGAGGTTGAGGCAAGAGAATCACTTAAGCCCAAGAGCTTTGCCGTGAGCTGTGACACCACAGTACTCTATCCAGGGTGACAGCTTGTGACTCTGTCTCAAAAAAAAAAAAAGTGTACAAAACCGCCTCAGCTACAAATGTAAATAGTGTCCCCTGGAGTTTTGTAGCACTCATGAGAAAGCTTTAACTCTAATCCTTCCCCTTTGTTTTCCACAATATCACTATTAGACTTGTAGTTCCATTATATTTTTTTAAACTCTACCCCCAAATTGGGTAAATAACGTCTTTTTATAGTAGTCCTCATTTAAATTTACCAATATACTTATATTTTAAAATTGTTTTATTTCTTGCATCTCATTTCTTTGGAGTTCAATGTTCATTTTCGTGAGGTAGTTCCTATAGTTCTTTAATAGGAAAAAAATTATCTGTCCTCATTGAGGAATAACAGTTTGGGTTAAATATATAAAATTGTACATTGACTATTGTTTAACTAAAATCATTATTAGTGTTATGCCACCGTCCTCTGTTTCTTGATGAACGTCTGCTTGTAGTTTTTCTTAACCTTTATCTGGTTTTCCTTTTTGGTTGTAATTGAAATTTTTTTCTTTGTCTTTGGGGCTCTGCTCTTTTGCTAGGGTTTGTCCAGGTGTGGATTTGATTTTATTTAACATGAGCTAGACTCTACTAAATTCTGCTGATAAGTGTCATTCATTTATTTCAGAAGATTTTTAACCCATTATATTTTCAGTTATTGCCTTTCTCATGCTTTGTTCCTTTGGATCTCTTAGTAGATAAACATAAGCATTTCATTCTGTTCATCGTGTCTCTTAACCTTCTTATGTCTCACTTCTTAATTCTTAAGTGAGAAGAAGATTAACTTCTTAATCATTTTGATTAAACTTACTATAGTTCTTCAGTCTGCTCCTGATACTTTGTTCTTCAGATACCAGTTCTCCTATCTGTCATATATGCTTCCTCCTATAGAAAAATCCCCTTCTGGCCCTCCTTATAATCCTTTATAACCTAACCCTTCGAGCTGATGTTTACCTTGAACAGTATAAAATAAAATACACTCACAGAGTAAGCTGAAAAAAAAGAAAGGACGAAAACCTCTGAATTTGACATTCTAAAACCCTATTAGCGTCCTGCCCCACCACTTCCTGACTGTGCATGTCAGATCTTTTCTCTGGACCTCAGTTTACCCAACTGTAAAATAACTGCATAGCATCATCGCTAAAAGTCCTTTACTAAGTTGATTCCTAAGATTCTTTTACAGCTCTTAAATTCTATGATGTCTATGAAAGTTAAGAAGCCTGATGCTTTTGTAATTGTAAGAGGAAAAGTATGGGGAAAAAATCGCTTCTCCAAACCTGGTCGTCTTCTTTCTTTGGTTTTTTAATTAGTAATATCATTGACCCTGAGACTTTGGTTGCTGTTTGACTTGTATGCCTAACATTTATTGAATGTGAAATTGAATTCATTCAATAAATATCTCAGAACCTACTATGTCCCAAGCCCTGTTCTAGGGTATGTTGGTGAACAAAACCACCATAGCTGTCTGCCTTCATAGAGCTCACATCCTAGTGGAGGAAAACAGACAATGAAGAAGCCACATAATAAATAAGAAAACATATATGGTGTGATAGAAAGTGGTTGTGCTTTGGAAAAAATAAAAAGGAGAGGGTAGTGCCTGTGGCTCAGTGGGTAGGACACTGGTCCTATATATGAAGCTTGGTGGGTTTCAAACCTGGCCCCACCTTTTTTTTTTTTTTTTTGAGACAGAGCTTCAAGTTGTCCCCCTGGGTAGAGTGCTATGGCATCATAGCTCACAGCAATCTCCAACTCCTGGGCTTAAGCGATTCTCTTGCCTCAGCCTCCCAAGTAGCTGGGACTATAGGCACCCGCCACAATGCCCGGGTATTTATTTTATGAGTGAGACTATCTCAAATAAGAGTGTTGTGTGGCAACACAGCTCACAGCAATCCCAAACTCTTGGGCTTAAATGACACTCTTACCTCAGCCTCCCAAGTAGCTAGGACTACAGCAATCCCAAACTCTTGGGCTTAAATGACACTCTTACCTCAGCCTTCCAAGTAGCTAGGACTACAGGTGCCTGCCCCAACACCTGGCTATTTGTTTTGTTGTTGTTGTTGTTATTGTTTGGCAGGCCTTAGCTGGGTTCAAAGCTACCAACTAAGTGCATGTGGCCAGCACCCTAATCACTGCACTATGGGCGCCAAGCCCGTTTCTCCAGTTTTTATTGAGAAGTTTTCTTTTCTTCAGCAGTTACTGGGATTTTTTTTTTCTTTTTGAGGGGTATTTCTTATAATACTCCAGACCCCTACCTTGTAGAATTGTTCCTGGTGAGTCTAGTTTGGGGTATGTTTCAATATAAGACCTCATGGAACTAAACAAAATGATGTTTTATTAGGATTTGTGTACATTCTCAAGATAGAAAATTAAAAAGGATATACAGTGAAAAGTCAGTCTTCATCCCACAACTGTCCACAGCCAACATGTTCCCCTCCACAGGGGGAAGGAACCAGACTATGTGTTATTCCAGAGCTCTTCAGTACCACTACAAGCATGTGGGTATGTCCCTTTTTCCTACCACACTAACCATATCATCCCCTATACATACCTTTAAAGAACATTTTAATATCTTAAGAGCTTTCATATTAATGTAGAGAGCCAGCTCATTCTTTGAATACGGGGATAATATTCTTTTGTATGACCAAGTCATAGTTTAATAATCCACTGTTAATGGACATCTATTTCCAATCTCTTATTACATGGTGCTACAATAATGTGTTTTACATATGTGAATAAAATTACATTTATAAAACAAATTCCTGAAAGTAAAATTACTGAGGCTTAGGGTATGAACATTTTCAATTTGGATGCTTATTTCTGAATTGCCATCCAGAGATTTTAGACCAATTTACATGTCATCAGAATGTCAGTTTCACTTTCTGGCCAAAGATGTGATACTGACTTTCTTGGTCTTGTCAATTGAGAGGTTAAAATGATATCTCAATATTATTTATATTTCTCATTTTATAAGTGAGGCGGTAGACATCTCAAAAATTTGAGTCACTTCTGTTTATTGATCTTGCTCAGCACCCATAGCACAGGGCTTACGGCACCTGCCACATGCACTGAGGCTGGCAGGTTCAAACCCCTCCCGGGCCAGCTAAACAACAATGATGACTGCAACGAAAAATATATAGCCAGGCGTTGTGTAGTCCCAGCTACTTGGGAGGCTGAGGCAAGAGAATCACTTAAGCCCAAGAGTTGGAGGTTGTCGTGAGCTATGATGCCACGGCTTTCTACTAAGGACGACATACTGAGACTCTGTCTCAAAAAATATATATATATGTTGGGTGGCACCTATGCCACTGTGGGTAGGGCTTCCACCCCATATACCAGGTTTGAACCCAGCCCCCCCCCCCAAACTTCAACAACAACAACAACAAAAAAAGCCAGGTGTTGTGGCAGGCACCTGTAGTCCCAGCTACTTGGGAGCCTAAGGCAAGAGAATCTCCTAAGCCCAAGAGTTGGAGATTGCTGTGAGCTGTGACACAATGGCACTCTACTGAGGATGACAAAGTGAGACTCTGTCTCTAAAATATATATATATGTGTGTGTGTGTGTGTGTTGATTTTATAGATTTTAGCTTTTGCTAATGAGAACTACAGCTAGAAATTTCAAATGATGTTTATTGGATCATATTGTATTTAAAAGCTTTGTTCTACCAGGCATGATGGCTCACACCTGCAATCCTAGCATTCTGGGAGGCCCAGGTGGGAGGATTCTTTGAGCTCAGCAGTTGGGAGACCAGCCTGAGCAAGAGCAAGACCCTGTCTCTACTAAAAATAGGAAAATTAGCTGGGTGTTGCAATAGGTGCCTCAGCAGGAAGCTGAGGCAGGAGGATCACTTGAGCAGAGGAATTTAAGATTGCTGTGAGCTAGGCTGATGCCACGGCACTCTAGCCTGGGGCAACAAAGTGAGACTCTCCAAATAAGTAAAAGCTTTAGGGCTGCATCTGTGGCTCAATGAGTAGGGCGCCAGCCCCACATACCAAGGGTGGCAAGTTTGAACCCAGCACGGGCCAAATTGCAACAAAAAAGTAACCAGGCATTATGGTGGGCACCTGTCGTCCCAGCTACTCAGGAGGCTGAGGCAAGTGAATCACCTAAGCCCAGGAGTTGGAGGTTGCTGTGAGCTGTGACACAGTGGAACTCTACCAAGGGTGATAAAGTGAGACTCTGTCTCTAAAAAAAAAAAAAATATATATATATATATATATACACACACACATATGTATATATATGTGTGTATATGTATGTATGTATATATGTTGATCTTTTAGATTTTAGCTTTTGCTGCAAATGTTTTTTCCAATTTATTTGTCTTGTACTTATTTATGGTGTTTTTTTTAAGCCACACAGAAATTTTTGGATGTATGTATTCAAACTTATCTTTTCTTCTATGATTGCTAAATAAAACCTACAGGTTCTTCTATAGTACTTCTATGGTTTCCATTTCCCAATAATCACAAATGTATCATTATTACATATCTTATTTACTTCCTCCTGGAATTTTCTGTTCATTAAATTGTTCCTAAACATTATTTTACAAGGCACATATGTTACTGCCTTTTCCAGAATATATCACCTCATTCGACCTGATTGTAGTGAAGTATGTAGTTTTAGGATATGGTTAACTAATAGGTTCATTGATTTTTGAATTAAAAAAAAAAATGTTAACCACAAGTTTGGTTGACTTTAAAAACAAATAGTAAAATCTGACTTCTGATTTATATGGTGTTATGTTGCTGTATATTTAACAATATCTTTAAAATGATGTCCTAAAATATTTGATATATATGTGCACTTAAGAGCATCTGCTTTGGCTGAATAATGCTGTTCATTTTTGTAACAAGAATTTTGTTGAAATTATGAATCTTTTTTATATTAGCATTATATTTCAATCTTTGATTAAGCAACAGAATTTAATTCTTTTAGTTGTTTTGAACTACTGTTTGAAATTGAGAGCCTCAATAATAAAAAAGAACAGATTAGGGCGGTGCCTGTGGCTCAAAGGATTAAGGCCCCGGGCCCCATATGCTGGAGGTGGCGAGTTCAAACCCGGCCCTGGCAAAAAAAAAAAAAAAAAAAAAGAACAAATTTATAAGCCAACCTTAAGTTTTTTCGGTAAATTATATTATATGTAAAGACTTACTACCATTTCAAATTTGCTTTCTTTGGTTATCTCCTTGTTGTTTTAGTATTAAGGATAATCAAGTATAGTTATCAAAATAATAGAATTGATAACATTAAGGTTTGTTGCGGAAGAGGGTGCTGGAATGGGGAGGTATTGCTTGCTTCTGACATATACTTCTGGTTGTATTATAAATACAGAGAAATGTCCTTTATTAGTTCTCAAATCCTCCTCTGTTCTCAGAGTAGCCTGTCTCATTCAAACTCTAGTTCTTAATGTTATGTTCTTAAATAGTTTATAGGAAAGATAAAACAAAACTGTTAACCAAAAAGACTTTTTCTAAAGTTAAATGCTTCCTAAGGGAAATTCTAAACAGCTGAGGAAGACAGCTTAATATAGTTTAGGAAGTGTAGGAATATGTTAATCACTGAATCATTCTTTTCTATTCAAGAGTTAACAAAACATCATTTGTCTAGAATTTGTCTTGGATTATTAACTATTGACTCAAGTTCACATTTTCTGTTAGCCATTGAACCGCTATGCCCCCTCCCTTGAAAAAGAGCATGTTTTATGAAGTTTATTTGGTTTTTATATTATGTTGAGTCTTCCTTAAGGAAGTTGGCAGAAAAATTTACTAGAGAACATACTAGCATATATTAATATACTCAAAGGTAGAGGGTTTCTGATTGCTGGTTTTTATAATCATCTTTTCTCATTTGTATCATTTAAATGTGTTTTATTGCAATAAGACTGTCCCAATGTTTTTGTTCCCTCTGTCACACATTAGAAAAATAAGAGTTGTCTTGGGTTGGCCACACATTAAATATACAAACACTAACAAAAGCTGAAAACTAATTAGTAAAAAAAGGTCCATGCATACTTTTCGAAATACCCAACACCACAGATAAGCAAAAAAAGTCCTCACAAAATCAGCATGTGGCCCATGGGCCACAGGTTGGACACCCCTGGTTATTCTCTGAGGTGCCTAAAGTAGATTAATTTTTGCAGGCCATGGAGGTAAATACTGTAATAGAATCCTAGGAAAAGCTGTTGATGTATGCAGCTTTTTTATTAATCTCTTCAATTTTGATTTAATCAGTATTCTAAAATTTTCATTCCCCTGAAATTTTGGAAATGCTGGAATCTGCCACTTTTCAGAGTTGTTATTCCATTTAGGGGGTTTTGGGTCTTCTGTGTGTTTTCTCTAGGTGCACTGTTTGAAATAGTTAGAAAAGTGAAAATAGTACTCCCAGTTCTGTCAGTAATTTTAGGCAAATCACTGAATGTCTGCTCCTGTTTTTTAACTGCCAAGTTGGGAAGGCAAAAATCTGTCCCTTCTGCTTTGGGAAATTCTGAAAGA
The DNA here is from genome assembly GCA_963574575.1 of Galagoides demidoff. Taxonomy (NCBI): domain Eukaryota; kingdom Metazoa; phylum Chordata; class Mammalia; order Primates; family Galagidae; genus Galagoides; species Galagoides demidoff. The sequence continues at coordinate 6,817 of CAUYQV010065264.1, read as the reverse complement.
GGAAAGTTAGGTTGCTAGAAAACTCTTTAAAAAGTTGAAACCATCATTTTCTGTTTGTAGGTTGTTACAACTCTGATCAGCTTTTGTGTTTCACTTGTTAACTCTTTTAAAGTTTATATTCGTTGGTTCAGTCATCTGTAAGAGGTATTATATAATGTTATAGATACACAATTATTGTTTCTCAAGGAACAAAAAAAATCCTTGTCTTACTCTTTTCTTTCTGCATATGTATCTGCATCCATGTGTATCCTCTCCTGAAAGCACCCATTGCTGCAAAGCGTAGAGTTCTGTATACTCACGTGCTCACACACAGAGGCATACTGCTTTAGGGTAGGCTGTTTTCTTTTCCCTACATACCATTCTTGTTTACTTTTATAATAACATTTTCCACAAAATAATTAACTCCAATTTAATGAACTTTGGATTTTACTCTTATTAATAGAAACAATATTGTATTTCTTTTTCTAAATGCTTAATACCCTTTTAAATGTTAGTTACGATAATGGGGAAAATTTGAAAGTTACAGCTGTTGACCAGTGGTAAATAATGTCCCATTTTCTTATATAGAACAGACACTAGAAAGTGGAAATGGTAGCCTAAATTTATACTAATAGAAGAATGACTAAATATAAATACATCCATTTGATGAGAAAACATACAACCATTCAAGGATAATACCAAGTAATGTAATGCCTAATACCAAGTAACAATATGGAAGATGCAATAAGAATGAGAAAAGCAGAATAAATAAAAGTACTTGAAGTATTACTTTTCTTTTTTTTTTTTAGACAGAATCTCTCTTTGTCACCCTTGGTAGAGTGCTATGGTATCACAGCTCACGGCAACCTCCAACTCTTGGACTTAAGCGATTCTCTTGCCTCAGCCTCCCAAGTAGCTGGGACCACAGGCACCTGCCACAACGCCGGCTATTTTTTTTGTTGTTGCAGTTGTTGTTCAGCAGACCCAGGCTGGGTTCTAACCCGCCTTCCTTGGTGTACCTGGCCGGCGTCCTACCCACTGACCTATGGGCGCCACTGTATTACTTTTATTTTCATGTTAATGTATGGGTACCTGATAATGCTAATGCCATTTCTAGTTCCCTGAAGTAAACTTCTCAGAGAATGAGTTTCTTATATACAATGAACTTTATGCAGTAGTGCTATCAGTAATTCAAATTAATATTCATAAACACTTAGATTTTTGTGTAAGTAAAACTTGATTTTTACTCTGAAAAGTTACAGATACTGTTTGATACATAACTTTGAATTTCCTAGACAAGGGTTCCTGGCAAGAGCCTTTAGTCTCAGGAGGCTGAGAGAGGCTGAAGCAGGAGGATAGATTGAGCCCAGGAGTTCAAGGCTACAGTGACCTATGATTGGGTTACTACACTCCAGCCTGGGTAACAGAGCGAGAAACTATTTCTTAAAAAAAAGTTTATGAATTGCTGATGCCAAGCTTAAAAAAACCAAAAGGTTAAATAAAAATAAAGGAATTTCTAGTTTTTTCTACTTGCTTCTCATGAGAAAATACTTTATTGGCCAGGCATGGTGTTTCACACCAATAATCCTAGCCCTCTGGGAGACTGAGGCAGGAGGATCCCTTGAGCTCCTGAGTTTAGGACCAGCCTGAGCAAGAGTGAGACCCCCCCCATCTCTACAAAAGTAGAAAAATTAGCTGGGCATTATGGTGGGCTCCTATAGTCCCATGTACTCCAGAGGCTGAGGCAGGAGGATTGCTTAAACCCAGAAGTTTGAGGTTGGCCAGGTATCGTGGTTCACGCTTATAATCCTAGCCCTATGGGAGTCTGAGGAAGGTGGATTGCTTGAGATCAGGAGATCACAACCAGCCTGAGCAAGAACAGACCTGTCTCTACTAACAATAGCCAGGCTTTGTGGCAGGTGCCTGTAATAGTCCCAGCTCCTGAGGAGGCTGAGGCAAGGGGATTGCTTAAGCCCATGAGTTTGAGGTTGCTGTGAGCTATGACACCACAGTACTCTACCAAGGGCAACAGAATGAGACTTTGTCTCAAAAAAAAAAAAAAAAAGCCAGAAGTTTGAGGTTGCCATGAGCTAGGCTGATGCCTTGGCACTCTAGCCCAGGAGACCAAGTGAGACTCTTATCTCAAAAAAATAAAAATACTTCATTCCTGGCTGGGTGTGGTGGCTCATGCCTATATGCCTACCACTTGTCCGAGGAGGGAGGATTGCTTAAGGTCAGGAGTTCAAGACCAACCTGAGCAACATAGTGAAGCACCCCCACCCACCCCAGCAAAATACAGAAATACAGAAAATTAACCAGTTGTGGTGGCATGCACCTGTAGTCCTAGCTACTTGGGACATTAAGGTGGGAGGATCCCTTAAGTTCGAGTTTAAGACCAGCCTGAGCAAGAGGAAAACCCAGTTGCTACTAAAAATAGAATAATTAGCCAGGCCTGTCACGGTGAGTGCCTATAGTAGTCTCAGCTATTTGGGAGTTTTGTTTTTTTTTTTTTTTTTGAGACAGAGTCTCAAGTTGTTACCCTGAATAGAGTGCTGTAGTGTCACAGCTCACAGCAACCTCCAACTCTTGGACTTAAGCAATTCTCTTGTCTCAGTCTCCCAAGTAGCTGGGACTACAGGCGCCCACCACACGCCCAGCTATTTTGTTGTTGTTGCAATTGTCGTTGTTTAGCCCAGGCCGGGTTTGAACCTGCTAGTCTGGGTGTATGTGGCTGGCGCCCTACCCACTGAGCTATAGACACCACCCTATTTGAGAGTCTTAAGCAGGAGGATCACTTGAACCCAAGAGTGTGAGGTTGATGTGAACTAGGCTGATGCCATGGCACTCCAGCCTGAGGCAACAGAGTGAAGCTCTGTCTCAAAAAAAAAAATAGGAAAAAGAAAAATGTTAAAATGTAGATTCACAGTTCACCTGAGTCTTTATGTAATACATAATGTTCTGTTGATTATTTTTAGATAATCAGCAGTCAGTAAACACCATTTCTTCTCAAGCAAACTGGCTTCTAAACCTCACTGCTTAAGTTTTCTCTTTCCCCCTAGCTACCTCATAGTCTTTATTTTGAATACAAGTTTGGAGTATCTGAAGTAATTGAAACTTAGGGTTTAAAATTTCATTGAAAAGCTTTTTTCAAAAATCAAAAGGCAGATTTCCAATAAGTTTCTTCTCATTATCCTGTCTAGTATCTGTGCATGTTTTGAAATTAAGGCTATGTACCAAATGTGAGTCATGGTGAGGTTTTTTTAATTTTCCTTTCAGACATTCTAAAGTACTGTTAGACAATCTAAATAATTTTCTTTCCTTTTTTTCAGCGGGACCATATGGAATATTTGCTGGTAGGGATGCCTCCAGAGGACTGGCAACATTTTGCCTAGATAAAGATGCACTTAGAGATGAATATGATGATCTCTCTGATTTGAACGCAGTACAAATGGAGAGTGTCCGAGAATGGGAAATGCAGTTTAAAGGTACCTTCGTTTGTTGGGTTATGTGTAGAACGTATATACTATTTCCCATGCTTTAAAAGCTGAAGGCTGTCATTTGTTTTCATTGTTATCTTATTCAATGATATTTTAAAAATTGCTAAAGCTGGGCTGGGCACAATGTCACACATCTGTAGTTGGGATTATAAGCATAGCCAAGGCACGGGGATCTCTTGATAGTAGGAGTTTGGGAACAGCCAAGCAACAGCAAAATCCAGTCTTAAAAAAAAAAATAGCTATTAATAGCTAAATAATAGTATGATTGTTACATGTAGTAATTATTTTGAAAATATTTAAAAATTGATTTGTTATAAACTGTAAAGTCTCAAACTTTTTGGTACTTTTATTTATTTATCTACTTATTTATTTTGAGATAGTATCATTCTTTCACCCTAAGTAGAATGCTGTGGCATCATAGCTCACAGCAGCCTCAAACTCTTGGGCTCAAGCCATCCTCTTGCCTCAGCCTACTAGGTAGCTGGATTTTGGGGTGTTCACCACAACACCCAACTAGTTTTTCTATTTTTAGTAGAGACTGGGTCTTACTCTTGCTTAGGCTGGTCTCAAACTACTGAGCTCAAGCAATCCATCTACCTCAACCTCCCAGAGTACTTGTGTGTATTAACATTTAAACTGAATTGATTATAACTACAGTATCTGTATTAGCAATTTATTCTGAACTGGTTGTATTGGTCATAGCCTTGAACTATAAAGAAAAAATATTGTTCTCTTTTATTGTACCCTCCTAACGTCAGTTGTACCACTTATGTGACACTGAGTCTGGTATTTATCTGACCCCTGGATCTGGCTTGATACTTGTCCTGGTTATAGTGTATGAAGCAGTCCTCTTATCAAATCCTCTTGACAGTTAATTTACTTAATGTAGGTTTTAATTCTTGACCAAGAAACAATTAACTATCTATCACCTTCTACAGACAGCATCCCAAATTAACCACCTACTAACATAAAACCCACCAAAATAATAGCTCCAAGGAGGAGAATTTAACAAGGGAAAGATTAACAATATGACAGATGTCACACACCGAGATCTCAAAGAACACTGGGTAACAAGTAACAAATTAATTTTATCTCTTTGTTTAGTTTATCTTCTTGAGGATTACTAGCACATGTCTCATTTTTTTCTCCAAGAATATTTCCCGGTTGGATCTCTTTACTGTGTGATTCTCCACCTAGCGAACTCTTCACCCTTTCTTCAGCATCAAGAAAGTCACCACTTCCTTTTACATTGTCTTCACAACTCCAGGATACTAGCCCCCAATTTTTTTTATCTCACTTCTATGCCAAGTCCCATATATTTATAGATTTTAGATAACTGTTGGAAATTCTCTACATTACCAACTCATTAATTACAATATTTTGATCTATAAGAATTAAAGAGCTATCCTGAAACTTAAAGTGCATGTTAGAATTAGACTAGTTTTAAAGTACCTGCCCCCAGACCTAACCCAAGAGCCTGGGCTTGGTAACTCTGAGAACAGTGCTGGACATGTATTTTTTTTTTTTAAAAAAAAGATCTCCAAATGATTCCAATTATACAGAACAGTAATTCCCAAGCTATTAATGTTCCATGATACAGTTTTCTTGGCTCAGTGCCCATAGCTCAGTGGTTAGGGCACCAGCCACATGCAGTGGGGCTTGTGGGTTCAAACCCGACCAGAGCCTGCTAAACGACAATGACAACAATAACAACAACAAAAAAAACCAGCCAGGCGTTGTGGCAGGTGCCTGTAGTCCCAGCTATTGGGAAGCTGAGGCAAGAGAATCACTTAAGCCCAAGAGTTTGAGGTTGCTGTGAGCTGTGACACCAAAGCACTCAACCAAGGGTGACATAGTGAGACTCTGTCATAAAAAAAAAAATAGTTTTCTTTTGTTCAAGCTTTACATGTGTATAAAGACCAGCCATAGTAAAGTAATAAGAACAATTTAGCTTATTCTACATGATTCTAAAATTATTCTTGCCGGGTACAGTGGCTCATGCCTGTTGTAATCCTAGCCCTCTGGGAGGCCAAAGCAGGTAGATTGCCTGAGCTCACAGGTTCAAGACCTGTCTGAGCAAGAGCGAGACCCTCTCTCTAAAAATATCTGGGCATAGTGGTGGGCGCCTATAGTCCCAGCTACTTGGGAGGCTGAGGCAAGAGAATAGCTTCAGCTCAGGAGTTTGGGGTTCCTAAGAAAAGGTCAGGAATTAAGGGGCAAGTGCCTTTTCTCTGTATAATGGGATAGTGAAACAAATTTGATTGCTACTTCTTTTTTTTTTTTTTGATGTATTTTTCAGAAAAATATGATTATGTAGGCAGACTCCTAAAACCAGGGGAAGAACCATCAGAATATACAGATGAAGAAGATACCAAGGATCACAATAAACAGGATTGAACTTTGTAAACAACCAAAGTCAGGGGCCTTCAGAACTGCAATTCTTACTCCCTTTCACAGAATGTCCAGCATCTTTGGGTTTGAGTCACCTGCTGCGAAAAACATTCAACAGATTGAGTACAAGATAAATGAGTCTCACTATGAAGATTTAAATACTAGACATTATTTATGCTGCCAAACTCATTTGTTGCAGTTGTTTGTAATGTCTGGTGGGGCTTCGACATCCTGAAAAGGAGATAGGGATTTATTTTAAAGAGCAAGGAAGTCATGAGGTTACTTTTTTTTCTTTTTTTCTTTTTTCCCTTTTTTTCCCCTTCCTTTTTTTCTTTCCTTTTCCCTTCCCTCCCTCCTTCTCCCCCTCCCCTCCCCTTTCCTTTCCTTTCCTTTCTTTTCTTTTCTTTTCCTTTCTTTCAATATGTCAAAGACAACCAGATATGTATTTGCTACTCAAGTGTACAGATCTCCTTAAAAAATAGCAAGGGCCTCCTATTTCCCATGCTGTGTTTTTGTTTTAGCATTGTGGAAGGAGGAGACCTGGGCAGGGGAGGTGGGGGTTGCACATCGGTTTGAATAGTTTAGGCTACTGAAACATTAAAATGTGAATTCCAAAACTTCTTTTTGGCTTTGTCAGGGAAAATTTTAAAAAAAAAAAAAAGGCATAAAACCTTTATTTCTAAGAAATCTTTAAAACTTAGAAGAAGGACTTTCAAATGGGTTAAAGCTAATTCCCCAACAGTAAGATCATTTGAAACCAGTTTTTATCCCTTTCCTTCCCCTAGATCAAATCAATATTAATTGTGCCTTATTTCACTTCCAATAGACTTGAATTATTTTTAGGGAAAGCCCCCCTGTGAGAATTCAGAAGTCACTACAAGCAGCATTGAGAGTGAAGTTGGAATATTCTATTGACCGTAAAACCTTGATATCATTCTGTGTATATAGAA
>CAUYQV010065260.1:0-12498 GCA_963574575.1 Galagoides demidoff | reverse complement strand
TTTTATTTAATAGTTTTTTTTTTAGAGTTTATAGTATATATCTATAGCTCATCATAATCTGCCTTCAAGTAATACAGGTATACCATGGAATACTATTTGGCCATTAAAAAAGATGGAGACTTTACATCTTTTACATTTACCCGGATGGAGTTGAAATACATTCTTCTTAGTAAAGTATTGCAAGAATGGAAAAATAAATATCTAATGTATTCCATACTGGTATGAAATCAATATATAAACAATTACATGCTCATAAGAACAATAGAACACTAATAAATTCCAGTTTGGGGATAGAAGGAAGAGGGAGAGGGGAGGCGGGAAGGATGTTTGTCAGGAGGGAGGCATGAGGCAGGATCTCACCTAATGTGCACATTGTGAGGGTGTGTGACACGCCCCCTGGGTGAAGGGCTGTTATACAAAGGGAACTTAATCCTGGAAGTGAGAACAATGTAAACTAAGAGCTTGTACCCTCATATTAATTTGAAAAAAAAAAAGTCAAAAAAAGCTTTTTTTTACATTACTGTTTTGATCTAATATGCTGTTGTTTACCCCCATGTAACTTTCTCCATGTTCCTTATGCTTGAGGTTTGATGTCCTTCTTAGATCTTTGAACATGGAGCTTTCATTAAATTTGGGATTTTTTTTTTTTTTTTGCCATTATGTCTCCAAATATATTTTTCTGTCTTTCCTCTCTCTCTTCCCCTGTTGGGACACTGATTTCATGTTTATGAGGCCATTTGAAATTGACCCAGAGCTGTTTTTTTCTGTCCTTTTTCTCTGGGTTTCATTTTCACAGTTTCTGTTGCTCTGTCTTTAAGTTCACTAATCTCTTCAGCAGTGTAATTTTGTGCTGTAGTTTACACTGTTACCTCTATCCTTATAGTGATTCCATTATTTTTGCAGCCAAGGAACTTCCCTTGCTTCTGTTTCCCCAAACACCAGCAATACGTTGCCATAAACCAGTTTTTGAACTCTGGGCAACTGTAGGGGATTATCTCATGATTCAGCAAGAAAATTGAAGTTGAATAGTGGCACGACTATCTTTCAGCTTCTTTCATCACTGTGCTAATAGGGAGATTTTCCCTGGGCACATTTTTTCCTAGTTCTCCTTCCTTGTACCACGACATTATGTTCCTCAGGGCCCCTTTCTTTCTGAGATCTTCACTCTCTTGTCTTTGGCTTCCTCTAACCTCTGCAGATCCAAAGAAACTGCTACTAAAATTCTCTGAATAAATCTGTTGACTCTGGGTCCCTCCATAGGGGAGATATTAGCATTTAGCCACCAGATAGAAGCAATACCAGAGATTTCACACTGAGCCAGTACTGCTAGTTGGAGGCTGTTTAATTTTCAGTTCTTGATACATTTTGAAATCATGTGGACCTGGATAAGTTATACTCTCTCTTATTTCAGTTTCATCTGTAAAATGGGATAAAATATTTACCCAAGGAATGCAGTGTAAATCAGGTTATGTGTGGAAATGCTGGGCAAACTACAAAATGTAAATAACTATTCTTTAAAAAAATTATAAGATTACTTGACTTTTATTGTTCTTGTTGTAAGTCTTTTTACTTTAAAAGAACATACTAAATCATTCTTAAATTGTACTGGATTTCAGTAATTTGCAAAAGGTTATTAAAATGGAGGGCTACATCAGGAGTATTAAAACTTGAGAATTTAGTTCTCCAAGTTTCAATAGCTTTCTGTTATTCATGTAAGTGTATTTACTTTTAGTTTGAGTCATTCTTTTGAGTGACCTTAGGGAATAAGTAATTATGATTGATTTCCCAGCAATAAATATTTTACTGACTGATTCTTATTGAAAAGGTCAGCTTTTATAGGGAAACTGAAAATGAAAATAGAGGAATTATCCCCTTGACCTGGGGCTGTTAGAATTGATAAATTTAAAAATCTTGGACAAATCCACAAACATTTCACAATGAAATGTGCATATCACCTACGTTGGAGTTATTTTAAACTGCCTTACTATTTTGTTTGTTAGTTTTGCAGATCCATTAGTGTCAATATTACTTCCTGATTTTTCTTTAGACATCAAAAATCGACATTCATGCAAAAATAGGAAGTTCCCAGAATTTTTCTAATTTCAGAAGAGAGATATTTCTGTGATCTTCTGCAACAATTCTGGAAAGTGGTGTTGGTTTTGTAAAACTATTTTTCTTTAAGGGTGTGAGAAGGTGAATCCATAAACTTGAAGTCGGTTTCTACTCAAATCCTTTTACGGTCATTCTTCTGGGGGGTGATTCTACCCATTTGGGCTCCATTACCAAAAGTCTGTGTTGCAAATGGGTGAAAATTTTAAAATAATTGCTAGATCAGTAGGTTTATTATATTAAAACCTGTTTGTCTTACATTGTGCTTAAAAGGGAAAGTCTTAACAACAGCTTATATAATTTTATAACTTGTATCAAACCAATAATGTGTCGTTACTTCCTTTTGGGATATGTATGCACAGATCAGTATTTAGTATGCATTTGAAGTAATGGTCTATAATTAAACATTTGCAAAAGGGAAATATAACTTTAACAAGTGGGCCCAGCTTGCACTTAGTACTTGAGTAAATAAAATCACAAGGAAATCTATGAGCAATTTAGTTCATAAATTTGGTTAATAAAGGATGCATTCATGACCTCAAAAATGCTTTCAAAGTCATTGTCATAAACTAAAAGTGGTGACGATGAAGTAATAGGCCTTCTGCAAATATAGCAGAACTTGAAATGAGTCTGGTCCTCCTTAGAGTATTCACCCTGGGAGACCCTGTAGTAATTGTGATAGCAGTGTTGCTCCTCAGTATATATGTATATATTTTTAAATTTATTTAATTAATTTATTTTTTATAGACAGAGTCTTACTATGTTGCCCCCTCGATAGAGTGCTGTGATGTCACGGTTCATAGCAACCTCCAACTCTTGGGCTTAAGCGATTCTCTTGCCTCAGCCTCCCAAGTAGCTGGGAGGCGCCTGCCCACAATACCTGGCTAGTTTTTGGTTGCAGTTGTCATGGTTCTTTAGCAGGCCTGGCCAGACTCAGTGTATGTGGCTGGCACCCTACTCCCTGAGATATGGACACCAAGCCTGTTCCTCAGTATATATATATATATATTTTTTTTTGAGACAGAGCCTCAAGCTATCCCCCTGGGTAGAGTGCTATGGTATCACAGCTCATAGCAACCTCCAACTCCTGGGCTCAAGCGAGTCTCCTGCCTCCACCTCCCAAGTAGCTGGGACCACAGGCGCCCGCCACAACGCCTGGCCATTTTTTGGTGGCAGCCGTCATTGTTGTTTGGCGGGCCCGGGCTGGGGATTCGAACCTGCCACCTTAGGTGTACTTGGCTGACGCCTTAGCCGATTGAGCCATAGGCACTGAGCCAGTATATTTTTTGAGGTACTATCTTTTGAGCATTTGCTCCCATAAAATTTCCCTCCCCTTAGTTTTGAAACAATCTCCAGTGGTAGCAAAGCTTTACCCTCTGCAGGTGGATTTGTCCTTTGGAACAAGCCAGGTATTAATCAGAACCAGTTTCACCTGCTTATGATCCCTTTGAGGGCCTGTGTCTTATCTTCTAATGATTTATCTTTTACTTCTTGGTATCCCTCAAATAGTGCTTGGAAAATTGTGGGCCCTCCACACAGGGTGGTAAAACTTTAGCAACATAGATTTGACAACAAAGTCACAGATTTGATTGACTTCACTATGGGCCCTATGTGACCATGCAGTGAGATGATTTGGAAGGAGATAGACTTACGTGCAAATACTAGTGGCTTCACTTGGAGCCTGAAACTCAGTTTTTCTTATCTGGAACGTGGGGCCAATACCTACTTCATCCGGCTGAAAGACCGTGAAGTGGCTTGTCTAGTGCATGGCACATTCTAAGAGCTCAGTGATTGGTAGTTATGGTCACTTGCTCTGATGATAGTTCTTGAAAAAGAGTTACAAAATATCCTGGACTAAAACTATACCATAGACACAATTGCCCTAAATGAGATACAAAGGGGAGATTACTTTTTATGTGTGTTATTTTGAAATCAGTTTCATTAAACTTGCCTATTGTACAGCCTTCTAGATATCACTCTTCTTTATTAAAAGTAGCATCTGTTTGTTTGACTGTATTTTGGAATCAGTTTGTTAAAAAATCAGCTTCCTTCTCTTTTAGCAACAACATCAGAGGCCCTTTAAGATTTATTTTTAGTCTTCTATAAGCAAGCGGTGTACATCTCCAGTTTAGGAAAGGATATTCAGTTGGATTTCTGAGAATTTCTTACTCTAATGTACACTACAACAAGGTCTGTGGTTTATTATGACTAATTGGAGTTTGTTGGCTAACTATCTATTTTTCTTTGTGATCTTAACCATTTCCTAAAAATGCTGTTGTGTGCAAAATATGACCAAAGTATTTTTAGAAATGTTGCCATTTCTAAATTGCAGCATGCTCTGGATTGGTGAGTGCTGTTGCCAGCCTTGTCTGGCTTCTGTTCCTCTCTCATAAGTGATTTGTGGATTGGGTTTTGTAGTCACTAATTGATACATTTTCTCATTGCTGTTCTGTTTAGTCTTCTAAGTGTCAGAAACATTCATGAAACACTGTCAGGCCACAGAATTAGGACAAAAGGGTGAAAGTAACAAGCAGGACAAGGTGGAGAAGAGACTCCGAGCTTTACTAGCTTTGGTTAGTAAGAATCTACAAGCAGCTGATGAAAAGTTTTAGGTCAAATAATATATGGTTAACTCGATCTTGAAAAAGAGTTCTAGAGGTGAGGTCAAAATTGAGGAGCTGTGTATAGAGGGAAATGAGAAGGAGGAGACGTGGCCATAGATCTTAGAAGCAGGCTGATGCAGTGCAGCGTGCCAGGGAGACTCTTGATAAATGGGACTCGCATGCCAGACATACTCCCAGAGGCTTATCAAAGCCTTATTATTCCTTCTACAGCAATTTCCTTCTATAGGAGAAGGCATTTCAGAACACAAATGAGCAAGAGATACATTTTTATGCAGACATCCCCTTCTTATATATCAAAGGGAATCATGTGCAAGCTTTACTTGTTACTTCTAACCAATAATTTGTGACAGTCTCAGAAGGGTAGCAGTATTGTGGACGACACCTGCTGATACGAGGTTAGCCATGTCAGTATACTCAGAACAGCTTGGCTAAGGAATAGCTCTTTTCCTTATTAGCTGTGTGCGGTTGAAAAAGATCTCTTAAACTCTTTGGGTCATAGTTTTTTTTTACAAGTTTTTAAAATTATCTTTATTATCTTCTGTTATTTATTTTTTACATAGGTTTTTTTTATTATCTTTGACTATTTTATAGAATCTTAGGTAAAATGACAAAATAATGTATGTAAAGTACTTTATGGACTCTAACAGAAAGACAGTAAAACCAGGGAATTTGTCCAAAGGGGACAAAAAAAAAAAAATCCTTGCAGGACTCTGCATTATCCTGTTTGTCCAAAATTGCCAGGTATTTGCTGACTCTTCAGAATTCTTTGTACTATAAAATATTGCCCTAGATGCATTCCTATCTGTAATAAGAAGTCTCCTGAATTGACTCTGAACACATTTTCCCCTTTCTCCCTCATTACTTTCTAAATATAAACCTTTCTATTATCACTCTTCTTACAATATGACCATTAAAGCAAAGGAAGAAGCACAGACACGTATTTAATTTGTTTTGAGAATAAAAACTGCTGCAGTGAGGGGAAAGCACTGTGATACATATTTATATTTCTGACTTGGACAGAAATATTACATGAGAAATAGAAGAGTGTCAAACTGCTCTTTGCCTTATAGAATTAAGGTCTGTACTGGAAAACAAAGCCAAACGAAACACCCTAGTGCTTGGTGAAAAGGACATTAGCTGTGTGTGGTGGTACCGTATTTCCCTGAAAACAAGACATTGTCTTATATTTATTTTTTCTCAAGAAGACCCTGTAGGGCTTATTTTCAGGGGACGTCTTACTTCCATGCTGAAATGCTTGGCTTGGCTATGCAGATACACTGCATAGCCACACCCATCATTAGGTCTTATTATCGGGGTAGGGCTTATATTTAACAAATGCATAGAAATCCTGCTAGGGCTTATTTTTTTTGGGTAGGTCTTATTTTCAGGGAAACACAGTATTTATTAAATAGACCCAGTTGTGGGTGCTGGACCATGTTGGCCAAACTCTCTAGATAAAACAGAAGGGTTTATTCTCCCAGCAGCTGGGTAGGTTGTCTGTGGAGAGGTCTCTTCAGCCCTCTTTGAGAATCACCTCCATTGAAGAGAGCCACCTTGCCCAAGGGTGCTTCTTCCTCTGGGCAGCCCACATTCAATGATTGATCAATTCATGGGTATGGAAGTGTGGTTCCTTATAGGACGAATAGGGCTATCCCAGCCTCAGAGCTCCTCAGGGTATCAGGGTTTCATCACGCCTACAGTGCTGCCTAACTTCTTCCACTGCCCAGTCTCCCTTCCTTCCCTCTGCAAAGTATTGCTCCTGAGACCACTTCTAATAAACATTTTGTACTAAAACCTTAAATCCAACATGTTTCGGAAACTCTGACTTCTTGAATTTTTCTGAAGGTTCTTAAGCAATCAAACTTAGGTTGTTTTTTTTTTTTCCTTAATTAAATCATAGCTTAATGCAATCATGGGGTACAGTGTGATGTTTTCACATTCATTTTGAAATACTCTCATCAAACTGGTTAACATGGCCTTCATGTCATTTTCTTAGTTATTGAGTTAAGACATTCATACTCTGCTTTTAGAAAGATTCACTTGTACCCTAGAGGTGACCCACCAATCACCCTCCTTCTCCCCATTCTTCCCCTCTCCCCTCCCCCAAACTTAGTTTTTGATTAAAACTGTTACACAGTTTTCCTGGAAGAGGAAGTTGGTATCATCCAGATTAGGTACCATGTTTTCAGAGGGTCATACCTAGGTTAAAACCAAGAAGCAGGTATGAATTAACTAACATTTCATAGACTTGTCACCATAATCACAAAATTAACTCATTAAAAATGTGTGATTTTTTTTTCTTTTTGGTCTTATTGTGGAGGAAAAAGTACAAAAATTCTTACAAATTTCTTTGCAGTTAATTCATTTAGGAAGTACTTATTGAGTGCTAGAGTGGAGACAGTGAGCAAGATCTTCAATGTGGTTGCTATCCTTATCTTGTAAGGGGGATGATGCATGTACCTATTAGATAATTAACAAAGCAGAATAAGACAAAAGAAAGAGCTGCAGGAATTGAAAAATAGAAGAAAGGACTTTGAATGAGGATGGTTAGGAAAGATTTCAAAGATTATCTGGAATATTGGTAGAGCCTAGCAAAGTAAATAGAACTGGCCCGTGAGAGGTGAGCTAAGCAAAAGGAAGAATAGGAACAAGGAACAAGGTATAGACAGGAGGAGAGAGAGGTTATGTTGGAGGATATTGGTTTAGCTGAAGTATTTGACTTATATAGGGCTATGGTGAGAAAGAGAAGCAGGAAAGCTACCTGGGTTTAATTGTGAAGGGCATGAAAGGCAGAATGAGAAATTTAGTTTTTGGGGGGGAATCACTGAGTAGCGATGAAAGTTTCTGAGGGTGCTGCAGGAAAATGAATAGGAAGTGAATACACAAAGCCATGGACACAGGATAGGAGGCTGTTATTCTAGTCTGGGACAAGCCCTACGCACCTCTTGGTTCACAAAGCCTGATTTTACATTGCTCCTCATCGACCCATAAGCCTAGACTCCAGAATGGAAAACTTGGCTAAAGGGCTTGGAGTAAGGATATTTTTCTTTCTTTCTATATTAAGTAAAAACATATTGAATTTTAGCCTCTTAAATTGTTGTTTTGTGTAGTGTTTTTAAATTATATTTCCAGACAAAACAACTAGCTAATAATAAAAATGATTTATTTTTTGAGAGAGGATCTTGCTATGTTGCTCAGGCTTTTTAATTTTTAAGGAAAATATAGTTGAAATTCAGAAACAAGTTTTCCCATTGTTTTGTGCCAAGGTAGAGCTGTCCCAATGTTTAGGTGTTAGGGAAGTATAATAAACAAATATATGTGCAGAACGACCTCGACCCACTGGGAAGTGAGAGCGGGAAATTGCCCCGCTCCCACCCTGGGAACTGCTGTAGTATAATGAGATGATAGTGCTTTGGTGCTACATAAATTTACAAGTGAGTCTCTAACTGAATTTCTCACAAAAAACTGACTCTGCACCTGTGTCTGGCACTCTCTTTCTATCTGTGCCGATCCTTTTTTACTTTGCAAAGATTGTATTTATTTAAAGTACTTGCCAGATTTCATTTAAGCAGGCCTAAAAAAAGTAGTGAACTTGATAATTAATATATTTTGGAAGTTAGATGGATCCTTGTTCAGCTACCCTTCCCCCGTTTTTGGACTCTCTATAAGATATAGACATCAATTATAATGTTTTCTAAAAGTTTTGTAAATTGCCATATAATAGTCATTTTTTGTGTGTATCTATAAATAACAGTGTTTAAAAACATTTTTATTTTGTCATGATTAAAATTCAACAGCATGCTTGTTGCCTGGACTCTCATCTAGTTAAAAACCCAAAATAACATTTGAAAATAAATACAAGCACAAAGTAGCAAAAGTAATAATGCAGGCTATAAATACCCAGTCAGTTTAAAGGTCCTTTAAGGGAAATGGGATTGGAATGAGAACTTGAAGGAGGGGTATAACTTTGATTAGCATAGAGAAGAGAAAGATATTTTTGATAGGGTATAACAGTTTGAATGATGTAAGGAAGAATGAGCAAAACATTTTGTAAAGAGACTAGTGTTAAAGTAATACACATTTCAAAAAGTTAAAAACCTAGCTGATTTACAAATTTAAAATGAACATATGTCAAAGACTATTTTTTATTTCAAATTAATATGAGGGTACAAATTTTTAGGTTACATTGTTCTCACTTCCAGGTTTAAGTTCCATTTGTAAAAGAGCCCCTCACCCAGGGGGATGTGTTATCCGCCCTCACAATGTGCACATTAGGTGAGATCCCACCTCATGCCCTCTCTCTTTCTACAAATTATTCTCCCTCCTCCCTCTCCTCCTTCCCAAAACTAGACTATATTAGTGTTTTATCATCCTTACAAGCATGTAATTATTTACATATTGATTTCATATTAGTATGGAGTACATTGGATATTTATTTTTTTCATTCTTGCAGTACCTTACTAAGAAGAATGTATTTTGACTCCATCCAGGTAAATGTAAAAGATGTAAAGTCTCCATCCTTTTTAATGGCTGAATAGTATTCCACAGTATACATATATCACAGTTTGTTGATCCATTAATGAGTTGATGGGCACTTAGGTTGCTTCCATGACTTGGTAATTATGAATTGAGCCACAGTAAACATTCTGGTGCAATTGTCTTTGTGGTAAAATGATTTTTGTTCTTTTTTTTTTTTTTTTTGAGACAGAGCCTCAAGCTATCTCCTGGGGTAGAGTGCCGTGGCATCACAGCTCACAGCAACCTCCAACTTCTGGGCTCAAGTGAGTCTCTTGCCTCAGCCTCCCAAGTAGCTGGGGCCACAGGCACCTGCCACAATGCCCAGCTATTTTTTAGTTGCAGCCATCATTATTATTTTGGCGGGCTCAGGCTGGATTCAAACCCACCACCTTAGGTGTATGTGGCTGGTGCCTTAGCTACTTGAGCCACAGGTGCTGAGCCATGATTTTTGTTCTTTTGGGTAGATATTTAGTAATAGGATTGCAAGGTTAAATGGAAGGTCTACTTTTAGATCTTGTCAAAGACTTCATTCATCTCCATTAACTAATGAGGAAATTAGTACAATGGTGTGGCTGGTTCCAAGGGCATCAAAGGATCTAGAGATCTTTAGAAATTTCATAAAACTTGGGATGTAATTACTGTATTAGATACAAACCCAAATAGTGTCCTACAAGGCAATGAACTATAACTTTGGGGTTATCTTTTCAAGTGGATGAAAATCTACATGTCAACATATGACTTCACTACATCTAGATCTTTATTTAAAGTTCACTAACTTTCACCATGAAAATCTAATTCTCAACATGTGACTTCACTACATCTAGGTCTTTATTTAAAGTTCACCAACTCTCACTATGGATGTAAATGTATTCTTTCATCAAAGCTTTTACCTAAATTAATTTTCCCATGCATCTCTATGTGGGTGGACTTTTTAACCAATGATTCCAAATTACATTTAAAGGACATGATATTCACCCTTTGCTTTCTTTTCAAGTTATTCTTAATAATAGAAGGTCAATGTACTTGTAGGGTTTATTTTTTTCTTCTCATTAAGTGGATTGAGTGAATAACAAAAGGAAATCAGAGGAGGGTTTAGAGATATTTGAATGGTAGACTAATGAATTTAAACCTGTAAGAAATGATAGAGAGAGATTCATGCAAGGTTTGGATGTGGCCTTGATAAAGGAATATTTTAGGTAAAATTAATTAAGCTAAATAGTATAAGAATTATAAGACCTACCAGGACATTCTTTCAACAATTAAGGATTAAGGGTGAATATCAAGGACAGGAAGACATATATGAGAGGGGCCAAGTGTAGGTGCCTAGAGAAAATAAACTATAAGGTCTGATGCAGTGGTGCATGCCTGTAGTTGTAGCTAATCTGGAGAT
Organism: Galagoides demidoff; assembly: GCA_963574575.1. Taxonomy (NCBI): domain Eukaryota; kingdom Metazoa; phylum Chordata; class Mammalia; order Primates; family Galagidae; genus Galagoides; species Galagoides demidoff. The sequence goes on along the minus strand of CAUYQV010065260.1, from coordinate 1,857 downwards.
TGAGGTGGGAGGATCATTTGAGGCCAAGAATTCAAATCCAGCCTGAGAAACACATCAAGATCTTGTTTCCAACTAAATTAAAAATAAAATTAAAAATATAAATAACAAAGAAAATATATTGTAAGGGAGCTATTAATGGGAGTGAGTCACTGCTTAGCTATAGAAGGTAAGGATTAATTTATTGATCCTGAGAAGTGGACTCATAACTTTTGAAAGCCATGTGCATTATGGGAGAAGGAATTAATTTGAAATGAGAGATAAAGAGCCCAGAGAATAATTGGGATTACGTAAGTCTTCATAAATCATTCTACTTGTTCCTTACCTTTGGGACCAGAGAGATTACCTTGCTCAAATAGAGAGTGAGGGAACAGGACTTAGAATCCAGGTCTTCTATCTCCTAATAAAGTTCTCCATGACCATGACAGATCAGGTCATTTATATTACTTTTTTAGTTTCCTGTAGTAGTTTTATATATCCACATTCTTGCCCTCACTTTATGATGGGCAGAATGCATTTCACTGACCCTCAACTTTGGGATTTGCCATGTAACTTGCTTTGGACATGGACTTCTTTGCTTGTTTTGGCTTGGTTTCTTAAGTTTCTTCCACTACTATGACACAAACATACCCCAGTGTGTCTGCTTGGCAGCCTAGTCCCCAGAATGGAACAGGTAGTCACACTTCCAAGATAATCATGCTGAAATGCCCAGTTACCAGTTGGCTGTTTGGAGCTGTGGCTTTTCTAACTAGATGTATGCTTATTGAGTCACCAGAGTGAATGTGATCATCTCAGGAAATGGAGTATTCATAATAAATTACATAATGACTTTTATTAGACAGATTTTAGTTGTATTTGCCTTGATAAATGAAAATACTAGATTCAGGTTAATGGAGAACTCAGACAATTTGTAGATGAGTCAAACAGCATTTATTGATCTGAAGGATAGAGAAGGATGTCCAAATAGTTAGGCTACTTAGCAGAGAGATCAGCTGTATTCCCCAAAAGTTATAAACTTCTGTACTTGAAAGCATCACTGGAAGACCATGGTTACAAATGATAATGACAGAGTAGGCAAAAGTTACTCCAAAACTTTTGAGAACTCAAGTACCTGCTTCCAAGCCACCTACCTTGAGCAATTCTGCATGTAAGCTGCTCCAGAGGTGGGTATCACCTCATGGCAGAAAAAGCACCTCAACCATCTTGGCAATAGAAAATGAACAATTAGAGATATTGGTACAGTGCATTTAGGAAAATATTTGTTATTCTATTTCTGCTGGTTATCTTATATGGGCTCCCCAAAACTTAGTGTAGGTTTTTTCAGGAGATGCTGTGTTCTGCAGTGTCAGGTAATAACTGGTACAGCCTTTTTCAATTTCATAGTCACTATGTGGGCGCACTTGGATGCATGCACTTTCATATGTTCTGTGCTCTGTGTTTGCCAATGACAAGTGACTTACTGTCTTCTTAATGGGATAGTTCAGTGGGACTCATAGACTTATATTTAGATCTGTAATCAGATTCTCATGAAAAAGTATAGGTAAGTCCATAAACGTTCATATTTTCATTCATCTTACTGATAGTTGTTACTTGCTTTTAAGATATGCAATAGGAGTTATCTGATTTTAATTCAGTGTATAGTACAGTTTTCCCACTGTATCCATGGGTTCTGCACACCTTGGATTAAAAACATTTGGGAAGCAGGCCTCGTAGCACAGTGGTTATGGTGTTGGCTGCACGCACCAAGGATGGCGGGTTTGAACCCAGCTCAGGTCAGCTAAACAACAATGACAACTGCAACAACAACAACAAAAAATAGCCAGGCATTGTGGCAGGCACCTGTAGTCCCAGCTACTTGGG
>CAUYQV010065258.1:0-22861 GCA_963574575.1 Galagoides demidoff | reverse complement strand
CTATGCACCCAACCAGAATGCACCTCAATTTATAAAAGATACTGGTGTTTTTATACATGAACATGTACGATGTGAAGGTACAAGGAGAGGACAGCCATCTATAAGCCACGGAGAGAGTCCCCAGGAGACACCAACCTGTCTCGCCTTACTCTGCAGCTTTCAGCCTGAGAACTGTGAGGAGACACATTTCTGCTGTTTCAGTCACCCAGTCGGAGGTATTTTGTTACATCTGCCAACCAGCAGAGAGTGTAACAAGGAATCCATCGCTAGTGCGGGATGACTAAAAGAAGACAGTTTTGAGATCCAAAGAAGAAATAATTCTTTACCTGGACCACTAGACATTCAAATGGGATGGGGCGAAGTATGTACAATTCCTGGTAGAAGGTGTGGGCTAAGTTACCGAAACTGCAGAAAGTTGAATCATGGATGGAATAGGGAATAAGTCAACGAAATCGAACCACAGTGTTGAATGGCCTTTGCGGTTATCTTGGTTGGTGAAAGCTAAAGGGAGCTGAGCTATCATGGAAAATTCACTTTTTCAGTTCAGCCAGTTGCCAGCTCCATAAGCCTGAGCGTCCTTGTTTATGCCTGTGGCTCATTAGTGATGATGAGAATTAGAGCAAAGACTTTGCTCTTCGTGCCCCAGTGTTAAAAACAGAACAAGAGGAGAAAAGGCAAAGAAGAGTATACAAATCTGATTTTCTTGGTAGTACTCCTATGCAGTTGGAAGCTTTGTACAAATCGAGTGCATTATTTTGTTTATGAATAGTTCTAGCGCCCGGATAGGATGTTCTCAAGGAAACTCTCTACAGGTTGGAACCAGAAGCCAAGAAGCCCGGCCTTGTGTGTACAGTCACGTATATTTATCGCCACCTAGTGGCAGGATTCCACATTGCTCTAGTATGCTCTTGAGAAATACGTTGTTCACAAGAATATAGATTTCAAGTCATTCTCAAGATGAATTTATTCATTCGTTTATTGTAAAACTATTTATTGAATCCATCTTTTGTATTTAGTACTATTTGTTGTATGGAATTCACCTAAACTGAGCTCTATATCATGATTTGACGTATATGAGATATGAATTTAATCATATCAGTGTGAGAGCCATTTATTGACAGCCTACTGTATACCAGGCACAGATCTAGGCAGTATTATATGTTATCTCATTTGAGCTGTTATCCTTTATCTCAGGCAAGGAAACTGAGGCTCAGGGAATTGAGGAAACTTGCCCAATTTCAGCTAGTTTTTGGAAGAACTACAGTTAAATCCTAATCTACCTGACTGTAAAGTTCATTCTACTCTACCACACAAAAATCTTAAGCAATTCATTCATAAAACATTTATTTAACATATATTAGCCTGTTTAGTTGATATTTATTTAAGATATATTCACATGGCTTATTACATGTCAGGAGCAGTATTTGATAAGGATTTATATTCATTCACAAGACATTTACTGAGCAACTACTATTTACCATGCATATGTTGAGTACTGATAATACAATAATCAAAAAGACACACTCTTTTTGCTACTTAGGGTCAAACAGAGTAGAGGGACATTAATCAGAAAATCACACTAATAGGAGTGTATGCATAATTATATGCTGGGATATACTTTTGTAGGAATGACAGTTCAAGTATCTGTATATTTAAGTGCTATTTAGAGTTCAAAAAGGCTTCCCCAAGGCACTGAGATCTGAAGAATGAATATAACCTAAGCAGTTGTATGTGTAGAGGAGGGAGTGGAGGGGAAAGTTAGCAGGTAAGAGGCGTGCTAGACAGCTAGACAGCCTGTGCAAATGGCCTGTGGTAATCAGGAGGGAAAAATAAATTATCAGAGAAAAGAGATAGGAACTAACTGAAGAGCACACATCTGCACAGAGGGAAGTAAAGCTCAGTGGTAATTGACTAAGGGGAATTGGGGAAGAAGGGAGGAGAAGAAATAGACCTGAAGGGTAATATAAAAACTAAGTGGATGATGGCATACCTAAGGCTGAGACTCAAACGCTACAAAAGTTGTCCACGTAACCTGGAATATTTTTACTCCCTTAATATTTTGAAAATTAAAAATAAAGAGGCGGTGTGGAGTCAACTGTGACTGGACAAGTAGATAGAGAAGGGAGGAGACCTCTATACAGCCTCACCCATCCTATGGTGTGAGTATTTTCGCCAATGTCATGGCATCTACAGAGGGAAGTCATCTTCCAGTGCTTGGAGAAAGAAAAGCCAGTATAGGACCAGTTCTAGTTCAATAACACAACTTTAATGAAAACTAAACACTGAAAAAGTTTCCATACATTTCTACTTTCTCACCCAGAGATCAGGAACCAACCAGGCTTTTTTGAATGGTGAAAATATAAGAGGAAATCCAGTGGCATCATTTCTGGTGTCGTTATGGGAACATACAAGGAGAACCAGCTGCCAGGGGAAGCGGCTAGATATTTAGCAGAATTTGTTTGGGATGGTTGAGTTATTCCATCTTTAAAAGTTCCCAGCTCTTTGTTTCTGAGGATTAGAGATGTGCGTGAAACCAGCTCCAGGGCTGTACTGTAATGAATAGATTCCAGGCCAGGTAAACACATGGGCAACAAGATCTTTACAGGGAGACCTGGGTCTCACATTGGCATTGATTAATAACTTCTGCCATTTTAGGCAAAAATCTTGGTCCAGGTTTATTCTAAAGTGCTCTTCCTGAACAGACTGCAAAATCCAACCAGGGATATGTATAGGACGGCACAATTTCTTTCCGACTTACCTTGTTTTTAACTCTAGATTTTTTAATATAGCCTTTCACTACTGACTTCTGGATTATTCCAATCTGCAGCCAAGATCTTAGCTCTGGGTCCTAACCAGACCCTTTTGGCCTTTACTTGTAAGTTCTTCCCCTTTATAATTTCCATTCGTTAGGGATCAGCTCATGTAACTCCTTCCTCGCTCATGTCCCAAACTTAGTAGAGCAGCTTGTGTAGCTGTCTTCTGAATAGCCAGGCTCTACTCCTTTCTTGGTAGTGGACCCCCCAACTAACTTGAGTTGCCAAACTAACACCTCTGCTTTCATTTCACAGCCTTTCTTTTATAGACTAGTGACTAAGTTCTGGCCAGGAGTATTAAGTAGACTCCCCAGCAGAGGTGTCCCACCCGCAGCCCACGGTCTGTGTGTAGACTACATGACTTTTTTTGTTCATCTGTGGCAGTGGTTATCACAAAAATTATGAACAGACCTTTTACTTCTTAAAAATTTTTTTCTTACTCATCAGTTATTGTTTGTGTATTTAATGCATAACTCAAGGCAACTCTTGTTACAACATGGAGTAGAGAAGCCAAAAATTTAGACACCCCTATACTTAGTAGAGGATTTTGGGGAAAAAATGACATGCATATTGAGAAGTCGGATTTTCCCGTCTCTTTTTCCCTCTTTCTGTGTTGGACCTGTCGATGCCGTGCCAGAGCCTCCACTACCTATTTCGTGCTAGGACAGTGGTTCTCAACCTTCCTAAGGCCATGACCCTTTAATATAGTTCCTCATGTTGTGGTGACCCCCCAACCATAAAATTATTTTTGTTGCTACTTCATAACTGTAATCTTGCTACTGTTACGAATTGTAATGTAAATGTCTGATATGCAGATATTATATGCATATAATATAAAATATGCAGGATGGTCTTAGGTGACCCCTGTGAAAGGGTCATTCGACCCTCAAAGGGGTCGTGAACCCCAGGTTGAGAACCATTGTACTAGGAGGTGATCGTGAGGGTAGGAGTCATACACAAACAATGGTAAAACAGAAAGCCAGAAGAAAATTCAATGGAGAAAATTTAGCAGCCCTAGACTTTGTATCTCTGTGTTTATTTCTAATTTTTTTTTTTTTTTTGCAGTTTTTGGCCAGGGCTGGGTTTGAACCCGCCACCTCCAGCATATGGGGCCAGCACCCTACTCCTTTGAGCCACAGGCACCGCCCCTCTCTGTGTTTATTTTTCATAAGGGAAGATTTAAATGTTTTCCTTAATAGACAGTTATAACTTCTGCTTCAACTTAATTACACGATTCATCACTTATGTATGAAGAAGAAGCCAAGTGATGCAGTGTGAGTCCCACCTACCCAGGGTCTCACTCCGCTTCTGTGGGTGTTGGAGGCATCATAAGCTTTTGCTCACAGAATTATATAGAGCCACTTTTCATTCTCAGAGATATATACTGCCCCTTGGGAATCCTAATTCCCATGACATCTTCCCTAGGAACAATTTCATCCTCTTCAATATGTTATTTTCAGGAAGGTGCATAAGTTACAGCTATGACCGCTTCCCATCGCCACTCTGTACCTAAATAAATGGTTACATCATAATTCAGAAGGTACCTCACTATGCCTCTGTGATGGTAAATTGTTAGGGCAAGAATGTTAACCTGGGAAGAATACAGTATGTCTTAATTTCAGACAATTCCACATAGCGACAACTACTGGCTTGCTCATGACTCCTCCAACCCCCATCCTGCCTGGGCTAAAAATCAGCAACTGAAGGACACAGCAGAACTAATGAAAGATAAGACGGGGGCTCCGGGGAAAGTGAAGCAGGAATGAGCTCAGTTGCACTGTGGTTTTTTCCTTTGTTAAACTGAATGTCCTAGGATGACTCTCATAACCACGGAGTCAATGAAAGTGCTCTGAACCCAGAGAGCCCTTAGTCCCTATGATTAATGGGTCCAAGCATATTGGTGATCACAGATTTTGTTTTTTTTGATGGAGTTAATGTTGCTTGTTGGGATACCCTATGCCCAGTGCTTTTCATAGACTTTTGACAGAATTGGCACTATCGAGGGACACTTTTAAGCCCTCAGCGCCACCCTGTTACTTGTGTTCTTGCAGAACAAGCAAGATTTTATCACTTCACAGAAACATGATAAAGTAATTCACCTTCTTCAATAATCTCCTCTGTTAATAAAAACTGACAGTAGTAAGAAAAATAATTCATAGCATCCTTTTGGGTATGAGAGGACCCCACAGGGCGTGTTATATATTAGTCCTTTGTTTGCTTTCATTTTGCCCTCAACCTATATACGTATTTGATGATATTCATTTCTCAAGATCAGCCTTGACCATGGTCTCAAAGACATTGTGCAAGGCCCCTTTATCTTGGAATACAGTGCCCTGATGTGATTGTCTTCAGTGTAGTATGGTCTCAATGCATCTGTATTTTGTTAACTTTCTTATGAGCCCCTGTGATGTCAGGGACAATAATTAGTATCCTTTTATTAGGATCTCTTAAGTCCTTGGTTTTAAGCAACATGATCTTTCTGAGTCTTAGCTTGAAACTGACAAACTGTATTCTTCTGCATTCTCTTGTCCAGGACAAGTCACCAGTCTAACCTAGATTCAAGGGAATGGGGAAGTAGGTTGAGGGGAAGAAGTCCAAAGTTTCACTTCAAAGCATGTGAAACAGGGAGGGAGGAACAACTGGGGCTATGCCTATAATCATCAATCAGCCACAGTAAAACAGCTCAAGGAGCTGAGGGAGCAAATAGAACACATGTAGATGCAGCCCAGGAAGTCTTTGCTTTCCCAGAGGATGCAATTTCTGGGCTTAATCTCAAGGGATAGTTGTCATTGAAAAAGTATGGATGGGTGTCAGGGGAGGGGAAGGCAATTTAGGGCAGAAAAAGTAACCTAAGCAGGCATAAAGTCAGGATATCTTATCTTTTTGAAAATTATGGTATTTGTGGCGAGCAAATGAAGAAGAGAGGCTTAAATCCAGTTCTTATACACAATCAGCTTGCTATGCATGTTGGAAATTTTGTATTTCCTTAAACAAGGGATTTGCTTACATTCTTTTAAAATTATTTTATTACCTTGTTATTTGCCTAAAAAGCTTAAGTTTTTCTGTTCTCTTTGACAGACAGAGGCAGAGGAAAACATACCCTGGATAAACATGATTTTTGATTTTCACTGTACATGGAAATGTCTATTTTGACAAAGTCATGGTTACTGTGATGTTTTGAAGGACTAATGTACACTTCTCCTAAGATAGTCCAGGGGATGCATTTACAATGAATGCTATGTGAATGGATGGCTGTCCATCAAGCCGTCCTAAAAGCAATTCTCTGAATGCTAAGAGGATATTGAGAAAAATTAGAAGGGAAGGTAAGAGAAAGTATGACTTTTAGGCCATTAAGATTTTTTTCAAATACCAGTATGATGAGAGGGAAATAGGAGAGAACTTTCACAGTTTGAGTGGCGCCAGCCCCAGTCCCAGCCAAACTGCAACCAATAAAATAGCTGAGTGTGGTGGTGGGCACCTGTAGTCCCAGCTACTGGGGAGGCTGAATTGCCTGGGCCCAAGAGCTGGAGGTTGCTGTGAGCTGTGACGCCATGGCACTCTACTGAGGGTGACGAAGTGAGACCCTGTCTCAAAAAAAAAACAACAAACTTTTCACAGTTGTTAACACATGGAACCAAAAAACAGGTACATACTATAGAAATTGATAGAACCATTACTCTAGGTGAGCTTTCTTGAAACCATTCAATTCTCATCATTTTCCATTGACTCTCTAAGTTATATACTGTTTCATGATTTAAAATAATATTGGTTTTTATAGCAGCAAAATTACTTCATTTTTATTACAAGGTGTAAAATAGTGGCCCTAAGCCAAATTATTTTGTCATCAGTTTGGAATGAGAACCATGAGTTTCTGAAGGTGCATGGCCAGAACTGAAGTATTTTCATAACTATGGAATGATTACTCTTCTTAATGAGTATCTTTCAGGATTTTAGCATTTCACATCTAGAATTTCCTCTTCACAGCTACTCTCACTTACTTTTCTGGCTTACTGCTAGTATTTATTCAAGACATAACTCAAGGGTTTTTTTTGTTTGTTTGTTTGTTTTTGCCTATATGAAGCTTATTCTGTATCTGCAACGCCTCTCCTCACCTCAGCTCAATAGTCCTGAATTTTTTTTTTTTTTTTTACTTGCAGGCTGTAAAGTTGATACTTATATCTGGGCTCTGTTCTAGTCATGTTATAACCATGCTTTGAAAATATTAATGTCTTCTTCATTTATTAGACTGTGACTCCTTTAAGGTAAAAATCTGTGTTTTCTTGGTCTTTCTGATCTCCTTTCCTAGGAAGATGACACAGCCTTTGCTTGATATATACTTAAGGAAGTAATTATGAATAAATGAATGGCTTTCAACTGAAGATACAGATGAGATGGCATCTGTTTCTATGCTAAAATTTTCTTTTAGAAAAAAGCACAGTAACTTATATTTTCTTTTTAATAATTTGCAAATTCCTTTCACATACCCCAGCATTCAATTGATCTAATTGTATCAGCTCCATTGATTTAATTGTACCGTGTTTCCCCGAAAATAAGACCTACCCCCAAAATAAGCCCTCGCAGGATTTCTATGCATTTGTTAAATATAAGCTCTACCCTGATAATAAGACCTAGTGATCAGTGTGGCTATGCAGCTGCCATGCATTTTGGCACAGAGACATCCCCTGAAAATAAGCCCTAGTGTGTCTTCTTGAGAAAAAATAAATACAAGACAGTATCTTATTTTCCAGGAAATACTGTATCAGCTCCATCAGGCATGGTAGCTCACGCCTATAGCCTGTAATCCTAGCACCCTGGGAGGTTGAGGAGGTGAATCACTTGAACTCAGGAGTCAACCAGCCTGAGCAAGAGCAAGACCCTGTATCTACTAAAAAGCAAGAGGAACTAGCAGGGTGTTGTGATGAGAGCCTGTAGTCCTAGCTACTCTGGAGGGAGGCTGAGGTACCAGGATCTCTTGAGCTCAAGAGTTTGAAGTTGCTGTGAGCTATGAAACCACAGCAGTCTACCCAGGGCCACAGAGTGAGACTCTGACTGAAGAAATAAATAAATAAAAATAGATAAATAAATAAAATAAAACAAAGTAAATAGGGAAGAACACTCATGTTCATAGGAAGTTATGCAGCTATGTGAAAACTCCAGTATTCAGCAGCTGTCAGACATCCTAAATTGAAATTGTACACTGTTAAGGGAAATAGCAACTAAATGAGGTGACAGTTATGCATTTAACTGTCTGTAACATAAAGGTGGGGTCTTTTTTTTTCCCTTGGGTTCATTTTTTGTGTGTACAATTAAAGGCAGCAGTCAAGGCAACTCCAGGATCCTTCCAATTCTGACATGAAGAAACCCTCTCACACACCCAGCAGGTGCTGCGTGTCTGGCCTCCACGTCATCTGACCACTAGATGGCGATGCAGCTCAACTTAGTACCTGGGTCTGTAACCCAAGAAAGCAGCGCCCCGGGGCAGTTTTCCAACATCAGGAAGGTCTGAAGCCTAGACAATTTGATACAATTGAAAATCATCACCTCCCCTACCAAATGTGACTGCCTAAATTTTCTTTGTAAAGAAAATGTTTTAGGATGCTAATCATCCCTAACAGCAAGCAAGAGGAACAGTCAACTTGAGGAGTTGGGGCCAGTGCTAAAACACAGACCAAGAAAGGAGCCAGGGAAACCTTACCAACTATAAAAACATAAAAGTAGAGGCTACGTGTCTTCACCAGACTCTAAAACTTGTTATTGCAAGCATCGGTTTTGTTCACTGTTGAATCCCTGTAAATATTTAGAGTGAGCAAATGTTTTAAGCATAGCTAGGAGTGCACCCGTATGACAGAGTCTGGGGAAGCTAGTTCACAATCAGACCCATATAGTCTGATTGTCTCAACTTTTGAGACAACTATTTTAAATTGCACACGAACTTCATGGACATCCTTATTTCATATACTTTCAAAGAACCCATATGATGTGCCAGGTCCACGTTTCGGGTCTCAGATAAACATTACAGCATGAATAATGGCTACTGCCATTTATTGCTAATATCAGAGATCATATTCAGCACTGTAAATACTTAGCTCATTAAACTTGTATGAAAACTCAGATAATAAAAGGGAAGTTCAGAGTACGGCAATTTGCTAAGATCACTGCCAAGATTACCCAGTCCTGGTTTATAAAATAATCACAGAGAGGTGAGGAGAACACCAAGGACAGATGAGAGGCACCTGCCAACGAATGTAACCACATTACTGCAGGCCATAACTAGACATGGAGGCAAGGACACTTTCTATTCCTTGCTCTGGTCCTTGAAATTCACTCCAGTGGTTCAGAAAAAGAAAAAGAGTGAGATTTCTGGCTTGTCTCCCAATGGCCATTGTCTACCATTTCCGACATTGCTGTGTGTTCTTTGGCTGGCCCACTGGGTGATGCTTAATCCAAAAAATTTTATTATCTCATTTGCATCTATTGCTACTGTGCTCATATTCTTGGAAATCTTATTTCATAGGTAAGACTGCTCCAATCCAAGCAGAAGCAGCTAGCGAGAGACCAAGGAAACAAGGTCCCAGAATGCTGGAATAAGACACCTCATTCAGGCTTCATTTGGATTGTCACCAAAACAGGGTGATTTTCACAAGTACACATCCCTTCTACCAAGGTGTATAAATTAGCTATTAGTCTGGCTTTAATTAGTATATACTTGATACATGATTAACTTAAACATAAAATAGTTTTATACAATATCAAAGCTCTGATATAAATGTTAACTACTCCTTAACTAGGAACTGCAGGTCCCAGAATATTCTTATCCCATGTCATCTGTTCTAGGTGGTTAATTTTTTTAGTTTTAGCTGCTGTTAATGTACTTGTTTTAACTATTATATTATTTTTTCTTTTTTTTGCAGTTTTTGGCTGTGGCCGGGTTTGAACCCACCACCTCTGGTATATGGGACTGATGCCCTACTATTTCAAGCCACAGGTGCTGCCCATGTATGTATTTTTTTTCACAGTTTGATTCTTGCTACATAAATCTAGCTACATTGCTAGTATAGCACAGTGAGACAATATGGCATAGAAGTAGACATCCTTGACTCTAAAGGCAGACTGCCTAGCTTCTAATACTAGTCCTGGCACATATTTTTATGGGTGACCTTGGACAATGTGCTTAACTTCTCTATACCTCAATGTCATGACCCATAAAATGACAATGATGCCTTTACACATGCAACAGTTATAAAGCATCTACTTTGCCATGCAATGCTCAAATAAAAATTAATAAACACAGTATATAAAAAAGTCTTTGCCCTTGTGTAAGTTACATCCTAGTAGACTACATGGAAAATGACTCAAGGGAATAATAAATAAAAATACAATTAGTTAGAAGGCAAGAAGTATCATGGAAAAAACTAATCTAGGTAAGGGGAATACACCATGAACTTTCTATGTAGTCTTAAATCTGTTCCTACTTCTCCAGCAACTCATGAGATTTCATACTGAAGAATTTCTGACCACAAACCATGTTAGTTACACAATCGACCCTTGAATAATGTGGGGGGTAAGGGTGCTACCCCCACACAGTTGAATAATCTGCGTATAACTTTTGATCCCCCAAATTCTTAACTATGAATACCCTACTCTAGACCTGAAGTCTTGCCAATAGCTTAAAACAGTCAATTAACACATATTTTGTATGTTATAGGTACATGTACTGCATTCATATAATAAAGTAAGGTAGAGAAAAGAAAATGGTATTTATAAAATCATAAGGAAGAGAAAATACGCTTCCTATTCCTTAAAAGGAAGTGGATTGACCTAAAGGGCTTCATCCTCATTGTTTTTGAGTAGGCTGAGGATTTGGGGGGAGAACGGGTTGGTCTTGTGGTCTCAAGGACAGCAGAGTAGAAGAAAATTTGCATACAAGTAGATTCACTATATTCAAATTAGTGTTGTTCAAGAGTTGGCTTCATTTTCATTTAATTCATCCTCATCACAATCTATGAGGCAAGAATTCTGATTTTACATGTGAAGAACCAAAAGCTCAGAGAAGTGAAAGAAATTTATCCGGAACCCTGTGTTATCTTTTTGTTTGTTAACATCAAAGTCAATGCCGCTTCACCTATTGAATTTATCTAGGAGATACAAATATGACCCATGACTTTATAGCTTGTGTGTGAAATCATCCCATTTCTGTTGAACTAGTGGTTATGAATTTTGATGGCACAACTAACTCATATATTATCGTACCTCTTCTGTACATTTTATTTCTATGCCTCTAAGAGCCAACATTATTACTTACTGCAGTTATGAAGGACTAGCAAATATCTATACATGATCAATATTTCTCACCAGAATGACAAATGTGTTACAATTGATAATCCTATATGGACACATCATAATCACCCAAAGTCTGTAATTTATGTTCCGTTTCTCCCACTGTCGTACATTCAGAGGGTTTAGGCAAATGTACACTGACCCATATCCCCATTATACAAGGTATTCTCAAATCTCCATACACAGGAAAAATGGAATAACAACAGACATCTTGGAATGTGATAGTTGTGAGTAGGAGCGAAGAACTCGTATGTGTGTAGAAAGAGGTGGCCAACATGTAGAGAATATTTTGTAAAATTTTGTCATGAATATTTTCTAAATAAAGGATATGTAGCTAGAACCAATCTCCCATTTTCCCTATGTAGGGTGACCTGTGAGACACGGTACCCCTAGTATCATACAGAGAGCATTTTCACTGTTTTAAAAACATTCTCTGCTTTGTCTATTTATCCTTCCCCTCACCCAGTCTCCTGCAAACATTGATCTTCCCACTGTGTCCATGGTCTCAGCTTTTCCAGGATGTGATGTAGTTGGAATCACGTAGTATAAAGCCCAGTCAGATGGGCTTCTTTTACTTCCTGATATGCATTTAAGGGTCCTCCATGTCTTTTCATGGCTTGATAAATCATTTCTTCTTAGCATTGAATAATATTTCATTGTCTGGATGTTACACAGTTTCTCTATCCATTTACCTAACAAAGGACATCTTAGCTGCTTCCAAGTTTTGGCAATTATGAAGAAAGCTGAGATAATCGTCTACGCCCAGTCTCTGTGCAGACATAGGTCTTCAGCTCCTTTGGGTAAATACTGACGAGCATGATTTCTGCATAGTGTGGTGAAGAACATGTTTAGTTTCTAGGAAATTGCCAAACCCATCCTGCAAAGTGGATGTTCCATTTTGCATTCCTTCCCCTAATGAATGACCATTCCTGTTTATTTTTTTTTCAACATTTGGTGTTGTTACTGTTCTGGATTTTGGCCATTCGGATAGTTGTGTAGTGGTATCTAACTGCTGTTTTAATTTGTAAGTCCCTGATGACATATCACTGTGGTCTCTGAAGGTTTGTGTCCTCCCAAAATTCATGGATTGAAATCCTAAACCCAAAGGTGACATCATTTGGACGTGGCACCTTTGGGGAGAAGATGAGGACAAAGCCCTCACTCATGAAGTGAATTTGTGCCCTTAGAAAGGCCAGAAAGGGCTCATTTGCCTCTTCTATCTTCTGTACACAAAGCAAGAAGTCTTTAGTTTGCAACCCAAGTAAAGGCCCTCAGCAGAACCCTACCTGATCTTGGACTACGCAGCCTCCAGTGGAGTGAGAAATAAATTTCTGTTGTTTATAAGCTACCAAGTTCATGGTGCATTGTTATAGAAGCTTAAAGGGGACTAGGGCAAATAAGACCTGGAGCATCTTTTTATATATTTATTTGATATCTGTGTTTCTTCTTTCATGAGGTGTCTGTTAAGATCTCTGGCCCATCTTTGACTCAATTGTTTGTTTTCTTATGGTTGACTTTTAAGAGTTCCTTATATATTTTGAATAACGTTTCAGAACTATCGTTTGCAAATATTTTTTCTGAGTCTGGGGTTTGTCTTCTCATTCTCTTGACACTGTCTTTTGTGGAGAACACGGACATTCAATTGTTCCCAGACCATTCAATTGTTCATTGTCAGAAGAACAATCCTTTCTCCACGACATTGAACTTGCTCCTTTGCATTCTGGTAACTCCATTTGTATCTGTCTATCTGTGGGCCCTTATTCTTGTGTGCTGACCTGTTTTTTTATTCCTTTACCATCACCACTCTGTCTTGATTATCATAGCTTTACTTTATAAGCTTTTAAGTATCACGTAGCTTATTTAACAGCCAGGTTTTGTGAACATTTCATAAGTAAAAATGATACATTTTATGTTTGAGTGGAAAATTGTTCTGTTAGAGGTGTACTTTTAAAAAAATTTGTGTTTGAATGGCCTTTGTAAATTCCTTTTATTGTTATTGCTTAACAATTCTACTCCCTGATTGGTAGGCTGTCGACATGTAATGGAATCAATTCCTCTTGAATATTACTCAGAGGTAAATGTTAAGCAATAAGCCAATTGCACACTATCTTGTCCTGGACAGTGACTGCTGTGAGGTTGTAAATATAGCTCAGTGCTAGACATGTCACAGGCCACATAAACGAGAATCTGCTGAGGTCTTCAAAGGGTGTCATTTCTTTTATAAATCAGCTCAGATATAATCCTTCCTGGTCCGCTGAATAATACTTTATCTGCATAGGACCTCTGAAATGTGGCAACGTCTTGTGACAATGAGAGAAAAGAATGGGGACACATCTCTAGTGATAGAGCAGAAAGAACAGTTTCCTAATTCCACCCTTCAAGCACTGAACTAATTACTGACCATCCTTGTGATGAGACATTTGGCAAATCAGGTATTAACTACCCTTTGTACTCAAGGAATTTATTTTTAGGTTAATTTCCAGGGCTTCAGAGCATTCTATCTGGTATAAATTTTGTAACCAAAGTGAGGTTCTGTAAATAACATATCTTAAAATATGGACTTGGCAGGGTGGGGTGATCTGAAGGAGGAAGGTGAGGACCACACTCTTCTGAGGTTTGAAGTTGGTAACTTGTTTCGCTCTTGCAAAACCTTTCATCGGTATCATGCTTACTGTGAGGTGGGTTATAGATCACACATTATTTAGGAGGAAACAAATAGCTATGTCTTGTAGCTTTCAGTTTTCTCCTAGAAGTAAGGCTACCAGCAAACAAAAACATAGGCTACCCAATTACATTCAAATTCCAGATAGGTAATGCTTCTCTTCTAGCTAGTTTGAAATATACAATAAGTTATTGTTTTTTCTTAATTGTATTAAATCATAACTATGTACATTTATGGGGTACAATATGATGATTTGATATACAATGTGGAATGCTTAAATCAAACTAACATAACCCTCACTTCACTTACTTATTATCATTGTGGCAAGACATTTATAATATACTCTTGGTTGTTTTGAAATGTACCCTGGCATTGTGTACATTGGGTGAAACACAAAGAAATGATACATTTTGAGGTGACAGATATGCCCATTACCGTTATTTGGTCATTACACATTGTAATCATGTATCAGAATATCACACGGATACCCAAAATGTGTAGAGTTATATCAGTAACAAAGCACATTTTTGTTGACTGTGTATCTTCGGTACTTTGCACCCACATCACTGGACCTCACATTCAAATTCACAAACACGAAATACAGTACTACAAGAAAACAAAATAAATTCCAGATAAGTAATGACTTCATTTAAAAAGTATTAATAGTGTCCAAACTATTGCATGAGACATGCTGATATTGAAAGAGAAAAATCTTTGTTTTCTGAATGTCAAATACAGCTTGCAAATGACTATATATATATAAAATCTCTCTCTCTCTCTCTCTCGCTCTCTCGCTCTCTGTCTCTCTCTCTCTCTCTCTCTCTATATATATATATATATACATAGATTTATTATTGTTTTTTAACGACCCTAAATAAAAGGAAGGTACCACTTGAAGCTGAAAGAAGCATTTCTAGAAGCAACAGAGAAAGAAAACAAAGAGAGGCCCTTTTTTCCATGGTTCATAATCTAATATCAATTGAGAGTCCAATAACATGAATCCTTTAAAGATTGAAAATAAAACAAAGTGGATGGTGCCTGTGGCTCAGTGAGTAGGGTGCCAGTCCCATATACCAAGGGTGGTGGGTTCAAACCCGGCCCCGTTCAAACTGCAACAACAACAACAACAACAACAAATAGCTGGGCATTATGGCGGGTACCTGTAATCCCAACTCAGGGACTCAGGAGGCTGAGGCAAGAGAATTGCCTAAGCCCAGGAGAGTTGGAGGTTGCTGTGAGCTGTGTGACACCATGGCACTCTACCAAGGGTGATAAAGTGAGACTCTGCCTCTACAAAAAAATAAATAAATAAGTACATAAAACAAAGCATATTTTGTATCATAAACTAAAAATAGAGAGGGGAAAAAATCCAAGCAAACAGCCTCCACCCACCAAACCGTGGCACTTCTTATATACAAACTGACGGCAGAAATCGTTCCCAAGACTTGTCCTTTATTCCTAAGGCTGCTTTTTTCTTTTTTCAGTTACCTCAGAGTATAAAACAGTAAACTAAAGGGCAGAGAGGTTGGGCTGAGCACAGAGACCAGCATTTAGGAACCACAATTTCTCAAAGATTATAAATATTCCATTTTAGCTTTGCTCATTGGACTTGAAGTCTACTGTGGAAGAGACTGCCAATTATCTTGGTGTTTCTTCTCCCTTCATTCCTCTTAGTAATAAAAGCTAATTTGAAGTGCAGCCTTGTGACTGGATTCCTCCCCGCCAGTGGAATGTGCGTGTAAGTGGTGTGCCAGCTTCCACATCACCCTCTTTCCTTGGATCCAAGGACTCAAGGCAAGCGCTGATAGCCGCCGCCTCCAACCCCCGACATCTCATCTCTGCTTATGAGAATGACTAACGTACAGCTGTCTTATAACATTTACTGCATTTTTAAATTGCTTTTGCTTCTTCCGTGACTTGGCAATTCTGGTGCAAATATATTTCTTGTAAAATGGATGCAAATGCTCATCTGGATATATACCTAGTAGAGGAATTGCAGGATTGAATGGCAGGTCTGCTGTTAGTTCCCTAAGAGTTCTCCAAACTTCTATCCAAAGGGAATGTATTAACTTGCATTCCCACTAGCAGTGCAGAGGTGTTCCCTTCTCTCCACACTCATGCTAACATCTATAATATTGGGATTTGGGTAGGGGGGATACTTATACTGGAGTTAGATGATATCTCAGAGTGGTTTTGATTTGCATTTCTCTGATGATTAAAGGTGATGCCCATCTACCCATGAATGTATTGACAAATTGTGGTATATGTATACCATGGAATATTATGCAGTCATAAAAAAGATGGAGACTTTACCTCTTTTATGTTTATATGGATGGAGCTGGAAAATATTCTTTTTAGTAAAGTATCTCAAGAAGGGAAGAAAAGTATCCAATGTGCTCAGTACTATTATGAAAGTAATGTATAATCACTTGTATTTTCATATGAATGATAAAACACAACTATAGCCCAGAACGAAGGAGAGAAGAGAAGGGTGAGGGGAGGGGAGGAGGGAGGCTGGGTGGAGGGAAGGTAATTGGCGAGACCTCACCTATGGTGCATATTGCAAGGGTACATAGCAAATCTATTAAGAGTAGAGTATAAATATCTTAAGACAAAAATTAAGTAAGTGAGGTGAAGGCTGTGTTAACCAGCTTGATGTAAGGATTCCAAATTGTATATAAAATCAGCACATTGTGCCCCATTAATGTATTAATGTACACAGTTATGATTGAATCAAGAAATTAAAAAATAAAATAAAATTACTTTGCTACTGCAACTAGATAATACTGAAATTGGTTCCTGGATTTTGATCATTTTGTAACTTAATATGCAACAATTGATTAGCAATCTAGCAGTGAATGCCAACAAATAGGGTAACCTGGAGATCTAAGAACCTTTGATGCACTGTGGCCAAATATTGCTAAAAGTATTGGTGTGATAGCCTAAGGCAGACTTTTGCTTACAAAATTTATATCTAACTCTAGGGGAACAGTTCCAGAGAAAGAGAAGTGAATTGTCCAAATTTGTGCAGTTGAAGTAGAACTTAAGTCCTCTAATTGGTTGCATACTTAATTATAGTACAAAAGAAAGCTCCACTCATCCCCCATCGCAAGAAAATATTTAATGTATGTCCTTCTAATGCGTGTTCAGCTCCACTTCTACTAAAGTAAAATGTACACATATTCTTATGTGGTATGCAAATGTTATATTACTGCCCATTAGAATAATATTTTCTGTTTTCATTAAGACAGTAAAAATAAAGATACATTTTTGGGAAGGATGTTGATAAAGATTCTGTCCTTGACTAAACTCTCATCAGGCTCCTCTGAATGCTCCTCTCAACTAGGTCTTGACTTTTGAGCTTCCGTTTTTATTTCTGCAATATCTAATGTTGATAAGAATCTACACACATTGGTTTAACCAGAATCTTTCACCCTCAATATTGGATCACCCTGCATAGCTGATCAGTTTCTGCATCTTTCACCACCCCTGTGATGTCTGATCACCCTGGCCTCCTCCCAGCAAGAATCCTGTTACATTTAGGCAGAATCCCTCTTACCCTTGATGTTTCTCTTTATGTTTGCATTCACTGACCTCCTGTTCCCCTCAAACACTGTTTCTTAGCTATAAATTCTCACTTTTCTTTGTTACATTTTGAGTTGAGCCCAATATCCCTCCCCTATTGAAAAATTCATTGCAGTAGTCCCCATAGCTACCTGCAAGGCCCTGATTAAAGTCTGCCTTCCCATTCTTTAGCAAGTGTCATGACTATTTTTTTCTTTAATACTATTAACAGGTTGTGGCTAGGCATGGTGGCTCATGCCTGTAATCCTAGCACTCTGGGTGACCAAGACAGAAGGATCGCTTGAGCTCAGAAGTTCAAGACCACCCTGACCCCATCTCTACTAAAAATATAAAAATTAGCTGGATTTGATGGCAGGTATCTGTAGCCTCAGCTACTCAGGAGGCTGAGGCAGGAGGATTGCTTGAGCTTAAGAGTTTGAGGATTGTTATGAGCTAGGCTGATCCCTTGGTACTCTGTCTCAAATTTAACAAACAACCAAAGGAAAAAAAAAACCCCAGCAATATTAACAAGTAAAATTAGAATTAACAACTTACCTCTAACTCTTGACATCCCTATTAGTTATAATTAAAAATGATGCCAAACAGAGCTGGAAGATGAGCATTTAATGTGACTTTGTTCCTCACACCCTTCACCAAGTGGTCCCTCCCTGGACCCTGCCATCAGCCATCCCACGTGGCTGTTTAATCACTGTGAGGTTTCACCCTGAGCCTCCGCTTGTTTCTAGGTGAACTTTGCCTGGAACAAGAAGGCGCCTGTGACCACAACAATTTGAAGGTCATTAGAAAGCCAGGAAAGGGTGTCTACCTCTTCCTACTAACAAGGACCTTTGTACATTTGATTTCCCATGAATGCCATCATTTTGTTTGTTTGTTTGTTTTACGAATGCCTTCTTTTTGAATTTCAAGAATCCGGGATTTCACAGCAGTCTTCTAGAACCAGAACATTTTAGCAACTAACAGCAGCATCTTCCTCAGTTTGAGTTGGTAAAAATTGAGATTGGAGGGCAAATATTCAAGAGTGACTACCATATAGGATTTCTAATTACTCTTCTCAGCAAATTTTAGAGGTGGAAAAATATGGCACCCTACCAGTGTAACTCAGTCCCATATTGCCTCCCAGCAGAACTGGAAAAGTCATCTTTGAAAAGTGAGGAGGTATCATCATTCTTTGCATTTTACCTTGGCATTTTGGCATTCATCTTGGAATTTCTTCCCCTACTCTGGTCACTCCAGTTTTTTTCACTGTGGCCATGGGCTGTTAATACCATTATTTCGTTATTTCAAAGGAAAAAGTGTCATATTGCTTTGGGGGGGGAATATTCAGCCATCCAAGACTACAATTAGCATTACGCAACACATGCCAGTTTCTATTTTTCCTTTCCATTTTAAATTAGAAGAACCCAAATCAGTCTTTCAAAATCGTTTTGGGTTTGTTTTCAGTTAATTTGGGGAGCAGCGTTGTCAAAATTATTTAAATAACTAATCAGGAAACTACTTTCTTCCCCTAAATAAATCAGAACATTCAGATTTCCTGAGATCAAATTTATACCAAGAACTATGTGAAAACTGGCAATGGACAGAATTATGTAAAATTTGAAGAAATGTTTTATAAGGCTGTGGAATAATTTTACATTCTGGATAGACTCAAGCTATGGATAGAGAATTTTAAACACAGCTCTGGATGCCTTTTGCTTCTGCAACTGCAGTGCTGTAAGAAGAGAAGAAAAACATTAAATTTGATTTGCTTTAGTTTGTGATTTTGATTAATTAAAGCATTACTGATCTACACCTATATTTTATGCCATCTAATATAAAAAGAACTTTTAAGATATTCACATGAATTGGACCCCTCGAACACTGATGGCCCAGGCCTTTGGAGTAGGCAGGGATGGAGACATAAGACGCCAGGGGCTGGGAGCTGCTGGCCAAGTTCAGGACCAAGTGCTACCAAGACTTTTGTGGGAGAAGCAGCAGTTATCCCCAATGATGTGAAATTAGAGGCAAGGACTCTGCTAGGGCAACTCAGTCTTTCACGTATGGCACCAGTGAATCTGTACATGTGGCATGTTTTCAAAATTTACCTTTAAGACCAGATGGGGTGGCTCAGGCCTGTAATCCTAGCACTCTGGGAGGCCAAGGTACGTGGATCTCTTGAGCTCAGGATTTCAAGACTGCCCGAGCAAGAGCAAGACTCCATCTTTACTAACTATAGAAAAACTAGCCTGGCATTGTGGTGAGAGGCTAAGGCAAGAGGTTCACTTGAACCCAAGAGTTTGAAATTGTTGTGAGCTTTGATGATGATGCCACAGCTCTCCCACCGGGGTGACAGGAGAAGACTCTGCCTCAAAAAAATAAATTAATTTAATTAAATTTACCTTTAATGAATACCCCAAAGGCTGGCTGTTGGATAATACAAGACCATGAAAGTCTTTTAGGATACCTGGGCCCATAGCTGTTTTGTACTTTTCAGACAGTAGTCATTTCATCACTCATCACTCACGTGCAAAATGAAGGAACTGGTCTATTGATTGCTATGATCTGAGAGTGGTCAGGTGAAGACAGCAGGGAACATTGAAATCAGACCGACACAGGCTAGAGTTTCAGCTCTGATGCCTTTTCTACAGTGTTCTGTCTGATAAATAAGTTGGAAGTGGGGACATTTACCTTTCAGAAATGTGGGAATTAAATGCATTACTAGAGAAAAATCTCTGGGCACACAGAGTGGTGGTAGCTGTTAGTACTGCCGGCCTGAGGCTGTCCAAGTCTCTACAAAACCTCCTCCCGGCTTTCCCTCTCACCTCATTGCGTGACCTCCACACTAACAGAAACTCTCTGCCATTTATTTAGGGCTCGATGAAACTTCTGGATTCACAAACTAGATAAAAGCAGAAAGTAAAAGCAAAATAAAACAATACACAGGCCAACTGTTGAGGAACAATTTGTGGGAAGGTGCAGAGTAAGAGTGGTGTTTGGGGGGAACTCATTTCCTGTTTTCCCTCTCAACTGTATTTATAGTGGTAATTCACCCATTCATTCATTCATTCATTCATTCCCCCATTCACTTCCCATTGACCAAGCTCTGACTGTGTGCTAGGTCCTCACTCATCCTTGTTCCTTAACCTACCTTTTCCCAAGTTGGCTGTGGCTCAGACGCTTCGTGAGTTGAAGTGATGAATATCTTGGTGCCAATTATTGTATAATTATGATGTTCTCATTTCTATACACCAAGGCAGCTTTTCTCTGTTTACTTCCGGACGATTCCATGGCATGTGGTTTGTTCTTTGGATATTTTCTTCACACTTCCCTAATTAGTTCAAATTTGTCTTTCAACTCCCTATGTAGAATATCTTCCAAGACTATTTTCTTATTACTTGCATTTTTAAACTTGAAAATAAATATATTCAAGTTCCTGTGATTTTTTTCTCCACCCATCAAATCTTATCCTCCTTTACATTTGCTTTGTCATATGTTGAAACATAATGGGAAGCCAGAGTTCCCAATATTGGGGGAAATTTCCATTAGGAAAAAAAAAAAGCAAAGACCAATGTGACTTTCTCCTGGGTCTTTAACCCTGTGCAGTTTATAAGGTGTTATGCAGAAGCAGCAGGAGGGAAGAGACACAGATAAGGGTCCCCAATTCATCAGCAATGAGTTGTGATAGGAGTTAACAGGTCTGGCCTTCTGTTTCCACATCTTGAAGATTAGGGAATGTAAACATCTCCTGATGTTTAGACCAGTGAATAGGATGCCGGCCACATACACAGAGGCTGGCAGGTTCGAGCCTGGCCCAGGCCTGCTAAACAATAATGACAACTGCAACCAAAAGAATAGCCAGGCATTGTGGCAGGTGCCTGTAGTCCCAGCTACTTAGGAGGCTGAGGCAAGAGAATGGCTTAAGCCTAAGAGCCTAAGAGTTGGAGGTTGCTATGAGCTGTGATGCTACAGCACTCTACCGAGGGCAAGATAGTGAGACCCTGTCTCAAAAATAGATAAATAAATAAATTTCTCCTTACTCATGAGAGTATTTTAAACTATAACATTAACAAGATAGGTGACTAGACCAGGCATCCTCAATCTATGGCCCACGGGCCACACGCAGCCCACCGAGGACATTTATCTGGCCCACTGGGTGTTTTTGCCGCCGCTGCCTGTCCTGCTTAGCAGCCGACTCATCCTGGGGCCCACAGTCCAGCTCTCCAGTGTCTGAGGGACAGTCAACTGGCCCAATGTTTAAAAAGTTTGAGGACCCCTGGATTAGACCTTACTGATTATAATGTGCTCTACAACAAACATCAGCAACAACCACATCTTACTGAGCTAGACCAGGCCACCAAAGCTGGGTCTGGCTCCTGGGTCCCATCCTTCACTCTAATAGAGGGGGTGCCCTGAGCTACAAAGTCAGATCAGCAGCTCTCAAGAGGAGAAACTCCCAGGACAGAGGATGCTACAGCTGTAGGATTCATGCCTTTAATGCCTTTTCTCACTTTGGGACGGGTATGGGACAGTGTTCCACCCCATTTTCATAAAAGGAAATTTTTGTTGTGTCACGACTGCACACACTCACGGGCTAACTCTTTCGGTGTTTGAGAGCCTTCTTGAAGCTTCAGTCACCTGGCCAGCTTTATGTGATCACTGTACACATAAGAGATTCTTCAGAAAAGAGGAAGACTCTGCCTCTGACCTCAGTCTCCTAGAAGCCGCTGCGTGGAGAGGACAAGGCAGCCAGCAGCAGACAGTGGACACAGAGTGGCAAGGAGACAAAAACCCCACCCAACTCCAGGACAAGCTGGGCTACTGCAGAGCTGCTGTGTTTTGGTCATTTTCCCTTAGATCCCTCCACCTCTTCAGTCAGGCCCTCTCCAGATCACCTCTCCTTGCACCAGTTTTCCCCTCTGCCCTTTATTAAGTGCACCCAGTTGCTTCAGGTACCACAAAAACATCCGCTTGCCCACAGCCTGCACTGCGGGGACCTATCTACTTTCTCCTCTCCCCACGGGATGTTACTCAGTCTCTCCCATCTCACAGGGGTCTCAGTCTTTAAGATCCATGTTCCAAGGTACAGAATACTCTATCTTTGTGAAATGCAAGGCAATGGAATTTAAAAGAAAGAATGCTGACTTTAGGATCATATAGAACCAGACATAAATCTTGGTCTGTCATTTATTTGTTAGGGAATTTTAAGAAAATGATCTAATCTCTCTAAGCCATTGTCTCCACACTAGTAGATCTACCATTTGATCCTGTAATTCCTCTGTTAGGTATATATCGAGAAGACCATAAATCACGCTATAATACAGATATCTGTACCAGAATGTTCATTGGAGCCCAATTCACAATTGCTAGGTCATGGAAGAAGCCCAAGTGCCCATCGACCCATGAATGGATCAATAAATTGTGGTATATGTACACCATGGAATACTACACAGCCACAAAGAAAGATGGAGACTTTGCCTCCTTCATGTTT